>JZKD02S0275979.1:489687-501546 GCA_000966675.3 Picea glauca | reverse complement strand
TTGTTGTTGATGCTCGATGTGATCTTCCACTGCTTGAACCTTAGATTTTTCTTTTAGAGAAGAAGTGATGGAAGGAGGGTGGTAACCATAGAGTGCCATAAATGGTGTTTAGATATTTTAGATTTCCTTTAAGAAATCATCTAGAGAATGGAGAAACACTTAAAAGTTATTCCTCAAGAATATGGACGGCGTAAAAAGTTTAAATATCATCATAATTCTCAAATATTTAAACCATATCTCTAGTGTAATACTCTGGCAAAGACAATTTGAGTACAAAATGAGAGTGATAATTGACTTAAAAATCAATTGTCTGAGCTATATCTTAATATTAGGACCTCTTTGAAATATTTCAATTTACTTGAAAAACACAAGTCTTAAAATAAATGCTTCCTTTGACAATAACTTTTTTATCAGAAATATATTGATTCAAAAATAAAGATAAGAATAAAACTCATTCAAAGCAATCAAAGAAAACAAGAAACACACAACAAACCAGATCAAATTTTAATAATGGGATTCAAAATCAAATGTACACAAAATCAAAACAACAAAAGAAAAATTTTCAAGAAACGATTTTGGCTAAAGATAAACTTGAGTTTTTGGATCCACTAGCATCTCACTATAAAATAAAGGAAGAACTAAATCATATAAAATATCATGTGCGAGCAAGTTCTTTTCTTAAGATAGTGATGAATGAGATGCTACTTTGACCAAGCATTATTATTAAAAATAAAAGAGACTAAAAGAAAATAGAAAAATCCTTATTAAAATGAGTGCAGTCCTACTCATGGCACCTTGGGTCAGGGTTGAATTGATAGTTCAAATTTACTTATCTCTTTACTTTCCATTTAAAATTTTCATGATGATACCGTGTTTTTGAAAAGAAATGTTCAATGAAAAGCAGAGAGAAAAAAATTTAAAGTGGACTTCCCTGACAACATTCATATTATGGTTCTCTTGGTGTACCCACTTGTGTTCATAACTGCATTATTATATAAAGAAATATTAAGAAATAAAAATAAAGGAAACCTACTCCTAAACCTACTCTAAACTACTAAATAGATCAAAATGATAAGTAAAATCGTATTTCCAATGTAGCCACAAGAGCATCTTCAATCCTGCAAGGCATAGAAAGTAAAAAATCAGAATAAAAGAATATAGTGTTTGCAGATACAAAAGAAATATGTCATTCTTACCTACTATATATTCTTTTAAAAACAAAACAAGCATGACCTTACCATTTTTTTTAAACTTCTTGATGTATGAATCCTCCAACCATTCTGCAATCTGGTTGTGATATGAGTCATAATGGCATGTAAGAGTGTAAGTAAGTTTGGAAAACTTGTCAATATTATGGGGACCTGACATAACCATCAACCAAGACCGAAGTGCCCCATCCTCTTGACAATTCTCCAAGTGTTCATTAATTTCTTCACGTGGAGGATCTAAAAAAAATCATGTAATGCTTACTTCCTAGATATTTAGGTAGAAACAAATCAATCACAACTTTATCTTTATTATGAATATTTTTTAGATACGAATCTTCAAGCCATTTTAAGATCCTGTCATAAAAATTAGGATGCAAACTATGATTTTGATGAAATGGATATATCAATAGGGAACACATCATAAGAGAATTCATGACATCAATTAGATTATTTGTTTGAATGCTTCCTTTGATGATATTGATCGTTTCAAAATGTGAAGCATAAACATTAAAATTCGAACTAATCAAATGACAAATATGAAATGTAGAATATTTGATTTCCATAAAATAAGTGCATTGTCTTTTTCAACAATAAATCATGTAAAATCATCTTGTAACATGTCATTTTTCCATGTGAATGATGAAAGTGAAAGAACATCAAATCTAACTTCATAAATGCTATGCTTGGAATTAATTTCACCAAATTTTGGCATATCGAAAAGATTTGATTGTGATGGAAAAGAGTAATATATTGTGGGTAAAATATCAAGTCCACCAGAATCTAAGAAGAGATCGGGATATAAAGAGTAAAAGGAATCATAAATGAGCACATGAAAAGAATATCTTGAGCTATGATAATTAACAATGGTATTCTCAAGACATTCATCTTCACTTGCCTTAACACTTTCACTCTCTTTTGGTGTAAATCCTTCAACATAATACGATCATCCAAATTTGCCTCCTGTATGATAGATAATTCAAAACTTTCACGACAAACATTTGTTTTTTCTTGTGGATAAGGTATGATTTGTAGATGAGGGTTTAAGGTTTCTTATTCCAATTGCAGATCTACATCTCTAATCAGTTTCATTGGAATGTTAGAATTCTAAGATCATTTTCGTCACCTAAGTGTTCTTCAATAACTAAATTTAAGTACTGATTAGAGCAAGGGTTAGAAGAATATGGACATTCATCTTGACCCAACATCAAATCTTCTTCCACGATGGTCGAGGACTGAGTATACAATGATTCAAAGGAGAAACCAATTTGATTTTTAGTAAGAACATTTTTAATAGATTCTACCTCCCTTGCTTGTTCAAAATTTTCGGATGGATTCCTTTCATCCTCAGAACAAAATTCTTCTCGCGATTGAGTGGTAGGATTGGCAACTGATTCATCATTTGCTATTGAATGTGACTGGATGAAAGGGACACAAGCATCATAGAGGAGATTTAGTACAAATGACATGTCATCAAGATTAAATTTACAGAATACATGATGGATTCTTGTTGAAAAGTCTTCTGAATATGAATTGCCATTGATTAGTAAAGTCTGAAATTATTCACATAATTGATTATAATCATAGTTTTCAAAAGCATCTAAAAATTCATCTACAAACTAAAACCAGTAAATAATGTGATATGCTGGAAAAGACTCAAACCAATGTTTAATCCGACCCCTAAAAGTAAAAGAAAATAATCTGCACAAAACCTTTAATTCAAAAATATCATGCTTGATGCATTTACACCAAAACTTGTTCATATGGTATTTTGCAGATACATTCCCCCCACCATCAAAGGTGAGTTTGGACAAGAGAGATGTTGTCTTGTTGGGAATATTAGGTAATGAGAAGTGGAAAACATGTTCCAAAACAGTGATTTGGGGAGCCATGGGGAATTAATTAAATTCGAAACAAAGACTCCTATAAGACCAGCTTGTTCGTTTGGACTGCCTTCTAGTGCATTTCAAGATGACACAAAAGAAGGATTTATAAATATGGAATTATGAAAGGCTAATGGGTGAAACATTTAATCATTAAATTTACTCAGCCCTCCTTCTAGCGCCATTTGTTGACGGACACATTTGACATGTCGTCATCTGGAAGAATAGATCCGGTTCGAGGTTGTCTAAACAACCCAAACCTTTTGGTGTAACCTATTATGACGGGTTTAATGGCTCTGTTAGCCAACTAGGGTCCTAAAGATATAAAAATAAAATAAACTAACTAAAGAAAATATTCTAACCATCAACACAATAATTACAAATATTTATCTAAGAATGTGAATATACAAATGATTATGAACAATTTATATACAGTTTACAAGGTTTGCATGAAATCTTGCGAAAATGATTGTTTGATAAAGTTTATGAATCAAATCTGAACAACACTTCTTTTTGGACTTTTTTAAAGATATTAAACGAATAAATACTAAATGAATACGATTGAAACAATGACACAAAAATAGTCAAAGCTAATTAATGTAATCATCGTTTCATTCATAAACAACTTAACTAAATAACACACATAATAACTTGTAGCTGATCAATGAAACTTGTATTATCTTTCTGTGTTGTATGAGTTCCTACCTGTACTGTTGTTAAGGGAAAGCTATAACAAAACAATACTAGTACTTCTAGAATACATTCAAAGAAGTATTTGATATTGAAGTAAATTAATAACAATAGGAAGACAACTAATTAAAAATCATGTGATCTTAAGATAATCAATATTTAAGAACGAAAGAAAACTCAATTCTGATTATTGATATTATCCATCATTTAACATTAGAAATAAATTCCATAATGATCAAATGATTAATTGATCGCATATAAAAAATGGAATAAGAAATTATGGACAACATATAACATTTAATAGTATGAAAACACCATATGATGACAAGCTAAAGCTAAAATCAACCATAATAGCATTCTCATAATACAACAGTAATGAAATAATGAAATGGAATAAGCATCACATAGGTCTAAAGCCAAATATGAATTGTTTTCCCATATTCTTTCTCAAAATCACGTGCCCATATTGTAGTCCTGGAAGAATTTTTAAGATAATAGACTCTTAAAGATTGAAAAAATTAATACATAAATGATAACAATTAACCATGTATTGATAAAATAGACTAAATCTAATTTAAATCAATGCATAATCAATTATTCAAAGAATTTGAAGATATTATAATGAAAATAAAACCATTTTACTCATAGGACAAAAGCCATTAAGCAGCTTGGAATTTCATATTCTTCTTTGAAAATATTCGTCCATTCTCCCAAATATTCCAACCATCCGTTACTCCATTTGAAAAGAAGAAAAGATTACAAAATAAATAATATAAAATAGATAAAGGATTAAAATCCTCCTCTCAATTTCTTGGATCCCCCTGGCTCTGAACTTTCTCATATATTTATACAATGAATGAACAGTATCTGGGCGTCACTATTAATTTTCACCACCTGAAATTTGTCTCGTAAAGAGACATTAATATCTCTCAAATCGTGCATTTTTTGGGGAAAATTTCTACGCAAAAGGTAAATGGGTCCATTTAAGTTCTGGGTTTTCAATCGTTTCTTCAAATTCCTCACGGTTTGGCTGCAATCAGTCCTGCAAAATCATTTGTTTGATCTTGATGCCTTTCCAAATTTTATCTGTTGTTGCTCATAAAATTATTTGTAGCAATCCAATATTATTTTTGGATCAATCATCTTGAACGTATTTGGGTAATAAAATCAAGCCATGATCAGATCCGTATCAAATATTTGATAATAGAAACCCGTGAAACAAAAAAAAACCTAAATTAATAACCTAAAAATTGTGAATAAAACAAAATCTAGAACAATAAAATACAAAATGAATTTAAACTAACTATAAGTTCTAAACAAACATTGTTTATAATTTCCTTTCAAATATGATCTTAAAATTCTAGAAGCTTCAAGTTAATGGAGAAGAGAAAAATATTATTTTTTTGTTTTTTACAAAATCAAACAAATGATAGATAATTCTTCTTTTTTTAATTATTATTTTTTATTTTGAAATGAGATGCAAAATGAAAAAAAATAATTTAATTGATTAATATCATCAAATGATTTTATGAAAATGAGAAACCAACGAAGGTATTATTTGATGAAGTATTGAACACATTATTCAAAATAGTCAAACTTGTTAATGAGAAAAAGAAAGAACACATCATCATAATTTAAACAAATGTAAACAATTGATAAAAATTAACGTCTTTGTTTAAATTGAGATTTTTATGCTCGTTTCTAAATTTTGACATATACTTTTGTAATGAATGTCTCATACTATAGTGAATGTATTAAGTTTGTCTCAAATCAAGTCAAGATATTGAACTATTTGAAAAGGTTGATTCTGTAGCTCATTATAATTATCAAGATTCGAATGGGGGCCCTTTAAATTTTGTAAAAAACTTAGGGGGAGTTGTTGGGGCCCAATAGGTGTCCTCTCTATTATGAAAAATTTCAATCCTTCCATGATCTCCCCTTTTAAACCCTCCATCATCTCTTGTAGTTCATATTTTGTTAATGTCTTCTTTTGTAAATCATTTATGTCGCTACGCATTTCTTCACCTTCATCAAGAGTCCATGTAGGATTATCTGGAGGCTTATTTGGTGTAGAAGTTCCCTTTTTGGATGGCATGTTGGCCAAGTATCACTTTTGATCCTTGATTTTGAGGTGGTTCTGCTAGACAATATTTCTTCTTCTATATCTTCAAAGTTTCGGTCCTTCTGGGTATGAAACTTTATTTTTTGTAGTTCTCTGATATTTCTTCTCTACAATGCCATAGGTCTAATCAAAATTGGATGTGCCAAGTGGAATTTACGGTAACTTCCCCACAACTTGTTGATTTTTTGCCTTTCTGGGAGATGTCACTTGTATAGCATGCCCCGCACAAATTAATTGATATTAAACTTATGAAACTCGTACCACAAATACAACAGACTGTCCACTATCCAATGCAACTTGTATCACTCAATTTGGAAACTCTAGAAATAAGTTATGATTGTTTTACCTGGAACACCTTCTTGAGACTAGTTAATAGGACTAATTAGATACCCTATCTTCCATAGGGTGTATCTACAAATGTAAGACGACTCAGAAGCTGAACTTTTTACCACATATACCTTAATAATTTCTGTGAATATAGCCTATGAAAGATAGGGTTTTGGAATCATCCTGAATTATAGACCACAATGCGGAAAACATATGGAAAGCTTATTGCAATAGTGAATAGGATGGGAAAAAATATTCAAACAAAATTTGATAAGGACTACATCAATATGAATCACATCTGAACCGCTCCAAATGACCTGACATTTTCTTATTTGTTTTACATAAACAAGGAGGTTGCATTGTATAAAAGGTCTATGTTATTTCTTATACCTGGAAAGGAACTTTTAATCAATGCAATTGATGAATAAGAAGATGAGTGTGGTAGTGTACCACATCATGAACACGTAGAAACTTTTCCTTTGGAAGTTGTGTTGAAGTTAGATATGTTCGATCAAATATATGCATGAAACTATGATTCACATGATGGTTTAGTGAATGGTGCATATGGTATAGTCAAAGCATTCACCAAACATATGTAAGGTTGATGTTTTATGGATAAATTTCCATGATCCACATATTGGACACCCACAGGCCACGTGGTTATCTTCTTTATATAGAAAAGACATTTCATATGATTGGATACCCATATTGCGAGTAGAGAAACCAACATCCACAAAATTGACAACATGCCATTTGAAAATCCATAAACACTTTTTAGTTCAACTTGCATGTGCATGTACAATACACAGATCATAGGGGCTAACGATTGAAATTGTTGCATTTGATCTCGTCAGGGTATGAAGGCATGAATTAGTTTACACAACCTTGTCACATGTAAGGAGTACAAATTATTTGTATCTTATAACTCCTTTGACTATGGATAACTTCAATGTTAATCAAAAAATAGTTGCAGAGATGCAACGTTTTCATAGTGATGAAAAATGGACTCTAGAATATGATTCCTAGTCTGTGCAATTGGGGTCATGTATTTCAATTTTTTCACTGAACACCCATTCTTTGCATGTGTATATTAGAGAAATAGTTAGTGACTACAATACAATGTAATCTGATATTTTGTGCGTTCAAGAAACATATATGACATTGCCAATGCGAAATCAATAGTTTTTGTGTTTCAATTGTCTTTCTAATTGCAATAAACATGGCATGATGACACTAGTAAAAAACATCTGTCGGTATTGGAACATATGCATTTTGAAGAACCAGATGTAGAGGTGCTTGTGATGAGTAGTAGTCAAAGGATTGCATATTTCCATAATTGATATCTATGCAGCCACATTTGCAATTCTGACCAACATAGTAAATGTAATCACATAATCTTTGTGCAATTTAGATTGCAACAAAATCATAGTCGTTCTAGGATACTTCAATATTGACATGTGTTAGTGTAACCGAATTACAAAAAAATTTCAAAGTTACATGTATATCCAGAATCTAGATTTATTATTAGACCAAACTAAACTTGTAAAAAGAATGTTAATTGATCATGTTTAGTCAAATATGAAGAATAATCTATTGAATTTTTTTATATTGAATACATATTGGAGTGATCATGATATAATTTTTTTTCTACTTTCAATTTGAAGTGACACTTCAGTGTTGCCACATCCATGTGAGAAGAAACACATGCTAGTGAGATGGTATGCTTCCACACATCTGCATTTGCAATCGCTCCTCACTTTGTAGTGACAAAGTAGGTAATATGGAAGAAGGCCTAGTCACTTTTGGGGCATTAATTTTTCTCATATTTAGAAAAAAAAGGGCAGTGATTTACAACTTGTTCAAAGTAAATGCACTTGTACAATGCTTTAGGATTAGACCAAAGTAAATTCACTTGGTCTTGAAGCAATCTAAGCTCTCTCATTCATTTCTGATAAAATATAGACAGGAACAACAAGATGACAGAAAAGTCTCACTAGCCAACTCTTGTGTATTCACACCAATGTTACATATTTATAGTACAATGGGTGATGTCACCTCATAGAGATATTTGCTCTAGATCCTAAAATCATGCATGATGACTAGGATAGGAAATATCAACTAAATAATTAGTCATCACTTGAGGATATATTACTAATATCCTAAATGAGTAATACAAATATAGGTGACAATTAAACTTAGTGATTGGTAAGGTAAGCCATAGGCTAACATTTCCCCCTCAATCACAAGTCCGATCAATAATACCAGCAATAAAGCATAAACTGGTATCATTTCCAAGTCTTAATAGTGAAACTATTGAGTTGAGCCTCAATGAAGAATTTCATGAAAATTTGTCAATATGGATCTTGAATGGTTCATCTAAAATGAACTGGAAGAGAGGTGAGATATGTAAGTGAACAACTAGAATATATGAACATTCCCTGATTGCTTGACAATTTGACCATGTTTCCACGTATTTTATCTAGAAGAATCCGATGTCTTGTACTAATTAGTGAATATGTTGTATCACCACTCTACTATCAGTGTATCACTGAAGTGCTCTATGATATCACTGCAGTGCTCTATGAATGGTTTGGGATAACCATTGATCAATTGATACCATGTATATGATGGTTTTTGGATGACCACTAACCAAATTTTGACACTATTAGGTGTCCAACAACATCCCAATGTATAATGTGTATGATTCATTTGCAATTCATTGAACCACAATTGTTCCAAATTCTGTCATCTACAGACCGCAGTTTTCCATTTTGCAAATTTCATGCCCATATGGCATATTTCTTCAAGCTCATCATTTCCCAAGAATGACATTCCTCGAATCCGGACCTCAGAAGTGACAAAGAGGAAGTCAATTACTCAAAATATAGACTTAAAATGGAAAAAATCCAAGTTTCCACACAACAATATAGTCCTTTATTTCCATGTGTTGAACAGTTCACTTGGGTTGTTGTATTTCTTAAAAATTATGCACTAGACATGATCTATCCAATGACAAAAAAACAAGGAGCAACCCCATGTCTGTCTGCTGGATGAATCAACATCCATGTCATGATTGCAGTGTAGGGTTAGCTAATATAAGAAAGACCACGTGTGCTAACTAGAAGGAGATGCGTGGAAAACCCATTGCATTTCGTGTGAGATTTAAAAAGGGTGCAGATCTATGATGCATATGCTCCTTTCCACCTTTAATGGGTCTGATGGAACACTCTACTAGAAAATATTATTACAGGAAGCAACACTTGATTCCCTTCACTGTGCGCACAAGAGGTTCAAGGCCAAAAACTAAAACTTATATGAAAAATATTTGATTTCTCTCATGCAAAAGGGGATTAAGAAACATTTTTGGAATATTCATCGACCAATCTAAACCAAATGCGAGTTAAGTATTGCAACATTGAAAACTTAAGTGGATCTCAGTGGTAAAACCCTCGATCTATCCAAATTCAGCTTGTAATGGAAACACGATCTTCCTGTGTGTCGGGTACCATGTTTTGTGTTGAATTGTAGGTAATTTCACCGATTTTCACTTCTGATCGAAGATTTAATGGAACTCAAGAGGAATTTGAACATGCACTTCACACATATTTTATTGTTTATGTGGGGAGCCTTTCATTTTACACAACTAAATAACATGTCTATGAACTTTCTCTCGTTCTCAAGATGTCAAAAAAAATTAATAATAATCGGTTTAGATAAAAAAAATACTCCATGCCTTTTTTTCTTCGTTCTGTTTTACTCCAAAGAAGATACCATGTATGTCTGATCCATGTGCATGATCTTCTGTAAGGACGTTCATTCATATCCAATCTCTAGAATGAAGGACCACCAAGGATCTGATTATTTTAGGGCATCGACCTATGCCACTGAGCTCTCAAGGCGAAGAAGCGACACATGTAACCTGTTTGTGCAACAATTTCCCTTGATCATGGGCTTGCTCCTATCGAAAAATGTGGATTTGATATTTCAAATTGAAGTGTACAGATATCAAACTTCACTGCCACCAATGCTTGGTGTACATATCTCAATACAATAACTTAGAATATTTCCAAATCTATATGATTATTTGAACAATTTTACAATAGATTTGAGAGCCTTTTGATTTTAGATTTGGATTTTCTGGTTCATGGAAGAATTGAGATTCATTTATGGATCCTAGAAATTCATGGTTGTGATAAATAATTCCTTCACAGTAATGTGTAATGAAAAAATAGATCTAGAAAGCAGAGGGAGTGGGAGCATCAAGAGAACGAAAAGAATGCCAATATTTGGAAATCCCACTGCTAACCCGAACAAGAATACTAATATTCAATTATAGCAAACAATAGATCATGCAAAAACCTTATAAACAATTGGATTCTTCTCTCAATTGTGTAGTCCTCTTTCTTCGAGAAAACTTACTCACACAATCGATCAATGAAAAATCTCCATGAAGAACTATCATGGAATTACTAGGTCCTTAAGAACTAAAATTTCTTTTATATTATCAACCTCTCTTCCCATATCAACTTCTCTTCACCAACATCATTTCTTCACCATGGATCTGATACCAATTGATACAATATAGACAGGAACAACAATATGATGGAAAAGGATCACTAGCCAAATCTTGTGTATTCACACCAATGTTACATATTTATAGTACAATGGGTGATGCCACCTTATAGAGAGATTTTCTCTAGATCCTAAAATCATGCACGATGACTAGGTTAGAAAATCTTAACTAACTCATTAGTCATCAGTTGAGGATATATTACTAATATCCTAAATGAATAATACAAATATAGGTGACAATTAGACTTAGTGATTGACAAGGTAAGTCATAGGCTAAAAATTTATTTTTCCAAAATTTTGTTGGCAATGATTTTATAATCTACAGTTAATTTCAAATACCTAATTTATTTATCCATTGCATTACAACCGCATACATTTTACATAAATACCTAGCTACCTGTTTTTTCTCTGTGACAATTGTTCCAATGACTCCATTAGTTCTCTTCAACCTGACTATGTCTAGATAAATTTAACAATGTTTTAGACTGACTAGATCTCCTTGTTTACAAAGGTTCCTCTTCACTATACATGTATAGTTTAATATCTGTAAGATTTGATACATTAAAAAAGAGATTAACTTTATGGATACGGTGTTTATTTCATTAAACTCCATTGCATGGCTAGCTTCCCTTACCTAGATAAGGTTCCTTGTCAAACTAGTATTCTTTGACAAAATAGGGACCCTTGTATGACCAATGGTCGTTGTTGTGTTGGGGCTGCCTCTATTTCTTTCATTGGAAACCTTGTAGAATTTGTAATGCATAATTGGAGACTCACACTGCAATTCATCCTGACTATGTCTAGATAAATTTAACAATGTTCTATACTAACTAGATATCCTTGTTTACAAAGGTTCCTCTTCACTGTACATGTGTAGTTTGATAGTCTTAAGATTTGATACATTAAAAAAGACATTAAATTTATGGATATGGTATGTTTTTCACTAAAATCCATGGCATGGCTAATTTTCCTTGCTTGGATAGGGTTCCTTGTCAAAATATAAGTCTTTGACGAAAAAGGGACCCTTGTATGGTCATATCAAATGATATATATATATATA
>JZKD02S0275979.1:478136-489637 GCA_000966675.3 Picea glauca | reverse complement strand
TTTTTTTTTCCAGTTAAGTAACTACTTCAACACTCAAATATGTTTCCATGGCCACCTATTTGGTATTTTCAATTGTCTTTTGCAATGTCTTTAATATTCTCCCTATCAAGGCAATTGTTAATATACATAATGAACCAGTTTAGTTATGGTGCCTAGTTCTATATAAACATAAAACATCATTCAATTATTGCATTATTCAAGATAAGTTTGTTAGATAATTCAAACACATATTGGTTAGGGAAGATCCCAAGAGAATAACCCAGGAAGCTAAATATTTTGGAAAGGGAATTTTCATTCAAGAACAAATCCATACTTACATTCATTTGTATGGTTGTCAAGAAAACCCACTTCTACTGCCTATATTTTTTCAATGATAGATATTTTGTTGCTGAAGTTTGTGGCCAGTATAAAGCTTGGTGTATTCTATTTGATAGAAGAGAAAAACAAATTCATTACATTGCCACTTCAAGTTGGGGATACAATGATTAGGAATCTATCCCATCTTAAATAGGTCTTGGATATGCTTAATCTATTTAATCTAAAATAATCAAAACCCCTATGGGGATTTGATCCCGATGGACTCTTCTCCCAACTTTTAGCATCAATAAGGTACAACAACCTTTTTACAAGATTTGATGAAGAATCCCCTTAGAACCCACCAAAAAAGGACAAAAATGCATGCAATGATAGCTTGCCAGCCAATCAATAAGGTACAACAACCTTTTTACAAGATTTGATGAAGAATCCCCTCATAACCCACCAAAAAAGGCCAAAAATGCATGCAATGAAAGGGGGGGAACCAGTCCTAATGTCTAGTCCTTCTCCAATTGCCAGCCACATAAAAGTTGCTCACCTAAGAAAAGAACAGAAAAACACAAGATAAATAGACAAGATAATAACGACGAATTTGGTGGAGATGACAGTGGTGAGAAACCACCCCATACAAATCTTGAACATGCACATATGGTGTCGCATAAAAGAGGAAACAAACCCCCAAAAGAGACAATTCCCAAGATACAAAAAGTCCAACAAATCTTGAGGATATGGAAGTCTAAAGAACAAATCTACCCGATTGGGTAACCCGTAAAATTGTTGAAAGCCAAGAAATTACACAACAACTTGCAACAGAGCAACCAATGTTCTTTCAAAACCAATCCTTAACACTACAAAACACTCAATACAAGAGGCATGAAAATAATATGTAGATAGAAAGGGTCAGTGTCAAAAAAAAGGTGGTCCAGATGAGACGCTCTTGCAGATTTAATTTTTGAACAGGAATTGAAAACCATTAAGTTGAAGAAAATAATAAGTGAACTTGAAGAGACACTGAGTCTCGTACCACTATTTTCACATACACTGGCTATACTTTCAATAAAAATGACTCCTCCAATTACACCAACAATCTCAAGACAAATCATGAAGGCCCTGCAATTGTTGAATGGAATCAAATTCTATGTTGCTAATAACATTAACAAAATACTCAATATAATTAGACGGGTGTGTGAAGTCAATGCAAGTCTACTTGATCATTCACAAAGGCCTTTAAGTTTTGTTGGAGATTTGAAAAGAGATATGCAAAATGATGAAGCCTACTACAAAAACAAGCTAAACAATTTCATTTCATGGGTGACTAGTATCAATGACCATTGAAGAAATCAACAGGGACTTCCCAATAGCAGTAGAATAGGGAAAATAAAGGCAGGTTGGGAACAATGAATAAAAATACTACAAGATGCCATTGTTTCTTGTGAAAAAATCGATGAAAGAAGAGGTGATGCTATTTTAAAAGTCTTTGATGTTGTTAAAGAAATGCAGGGTCCACATCTTTTTAGAAATTCATCGATGATTAGGAAAGAAAAGATTAATAGTGACTTGGCCGCAACGAATACTTCATTAACTAGTGCTTTCGACAACCTAGTGGAGGTTCCTAAATATTTACTGAAATAGTGGCTTGTTACATTTGTTAATGACAATGAAGAATACTTATCATCTATCGAAAAACTACAACTGGAACACAAATAAATGGACAACAAGAATTTATCCCTTCAAGTTAAGCAACAAATCACCATTCCACCAATAAAAAATGACATTGATAACTGTATCAAGGATGCCTTGTAACAAATTACTAACCCATAATATCCACCACAAACAATTTCTTGGTAACTATTCCATTGTCTCCAGTTTCTTTTGTTATCCTTTTCCTTTTCTCAGTTGGTAATTGGTCACAATTATTTGTTTTGAGTCCTTCGCAGATTTAACACTTCCTTCTAACTATATTTCTCTATTTTTTCCAGGTTTTTCTTCTATTTACTGGTCCACAGGAGCTCCAATCCCAGTCCATTTGGAAAAACACATTTACTTATTAGAGTCTTTATTTAAAAGAAAATTTTGTATTTTTTAAACTTGTCGAATAACTGTTTATCATACATGGCTACTATTTTCCAGGCTCCTACTTTAAAATTGAAATTTCAACTATGCTTTCACTCATTATGATTTTTCAATCTAACATCACTTAAAGTATGTTGCATATGTGTTACTTTACTTATTGTAACACCCTGTTTCCCCTAGTCTGTAAAAATAACTATATTGGCCAAGAGCTATGGAAAATTCAAAGATGTGAATGTTTGATTTGACGGACCTTTGTATAAAGGGTCTATGAATGTAAATAATGTTATGAATATGTGTTGCATGACTCCTGGGGGGGGGGATGTGCTGAAAGAGACCATGATGGCTAATGAAAAGTGGTGGAAGGCACCTGGAATGGTGGCGTTAACTTCCACCGAACCAATATCATATTGGTCTTTACTGGCTCAAAGACCAAAGCAGCTCTCTGACCCTGGAATGAATTACTCACCAGGATGGTAGGTGGGGAGGCTCCTCATGAGTTAATGAGGGGATGGGGGTGAACCACCCATCCATAGAATCCTTCAAACCTGACCACTGATGGGAAAATTCGTGCCACACACAACCTTGTAGAACAAGGCAAGAAAGGAAGTGTGAGGGGAGAGAGAGCGCACACGATGGGGATTGTAGAGTAAGAATATGAAAGGAACTCTGGAGAGACAGAGAGTCCCGAATAGTGGAGGAGAAAGAAAAACCTTCGTTCTGGACTTTCGTTGAGATGGAAATAGGAGACTGAATCCAAGCATCGTGGTCTAGCTCAGGGGTGGCTAGTGGTAAATCCATCTAGATTCACTGAGCCTACAATTGGGTGGAAATGAGAACCCCTCTCAGTAGTCGCAACATGAATGGTGTTTCCTGATAAGTGTTATGTCTTATATTTCGAACCGAATGCATGCTCATGTTTATATGCTCATGAATGTTTTCTGTATGGAAGTGTTTGCCTGTTTTTTGATTTGGAAACAATGAATGCTTACTTATACTTATATGACCATATTTGGTCTAGGCATAGAATGAATAGGTTAAGGATACGAGTCTGTGCCTTGGTAGACGGCCCCATCTACCTGGATTGCGTTATGCATTGGCTTAATCTCCTGAAGGCACTTCTCCCGGGAAGTTTCCTCTCACTCCCGAGTCAGAGTAAGTCCATGAAAAGGGATACTATGATAGTAAACCTACAGATTTACCTTACCCCCTACCACAGAGTATATAGCTCGGCAATTTCAAAAGACTTTAGTGAGATCACCAAACGTAGGGATAATTTACCCAATAACCCTCGGAAGGATCTGTCGAAGCTCTATTGCCCGTCGACCTTAACCTTTACATCGGTCAGAGGGTGGACTTGGCAACGTCCTAAAAATATCAAAGTAATTCGAAACCACCCATCGACACAGGACGCGTGGCAGTCGAGTAGCATTTCACTTACTCGCGACTTGGAGTGGTCAATGGGTAGGATTGCACGAGCTCGCGATTCGCGATGTGATCATGGTCATTGATCTAGGAGTGATTTGGACCATTGTTTTAGCGTGAAGAGACTTCAACATTTTGATGTTTCAGCACCCGAAAAACCAACGGGCAGGACCCCTCGTCTTCGCAAGTCGCGAAGCCCCGATGTGCGAAACCCCGAAGCATCTTAGCAGGAATAGTTTTCGGTATTCCGTTCTTTCGACACCCAGAAGACCAAAGGGAAAGATGCCTCATATTCGTAAGTCATGAAGCCCCCGTGTGCGAAACCCTAAAGCAGCTTAGTGGGAATAGTTTTCGGTATTTCGGCGTTTCAGCACCCGGAAGACCAAAGGGCAGGACCCCTCGTCTTTGCAAGTCGTGAAGTCTCGGAGTGCGAAAATCCAAATTGGCTTAGTATGAATAGGTTTTGTCTTTTTGGAATTTCGGCACACGAGAAACCATAGAGCAATAACCCCTCATCTTCACAAGACACAAAGCCTCGGTGTGCGAAACCCCGAAGCATCTTAGCGGGAACATTTTTTGGTATTTCAGCGTTTCGGCACCCGAAAGACCAAAGGGCAGGACCCCTTGTCTTTTCAAGTCGCAAATTCCCAGAGCATGAAACTCTGAATCGTCTTAGTATGAATATGTTTTGGCTTTCTGGCGTTTCAGCACCCGAGAAACCATAGAGCAATAACCCTCATCTTCGCAAATCGTGAAGTCTCAGAGTGCGAAACTCTGAATTGGCTTAGTGTGAATAGGGTTCGGGGTTCGAGGTTTGAAGGGTCGAAGAAATCAACCCCCTTTCTTTTCGATCTCTCAGTTACCGAAGTCCCGATATGGCTAGGAATGTCGGATCAGGGGAGATACTTGCAGCCGTTGATCTCACCCAAAGGTAGGATTTCGGGTTTCAAGGTTTGAAGAGTCGAAAGATTCGACCCTTGTGCATCGTTGAGTCATGAAGTGAGAAAGGTGCCTCTTGGCTTGGATAGGGTCATAACCAATGATAACATGGAGGTGAAGGCCGGACTTGGTACCTGAGTTTTACAAGACGGGTTTTCAATGAAAGAACCGACAGATTGGTTTAGGGAAGGCCCCGACAAGAAGGACTAGCCTGCGCTAGGACCTCGTAGGAACTTGGGGATTCTGTCCCTCGAGAAAAAGGAAAGAGAAAAAAAGGCGATAAATGTATTATGTCGTAGTGGGTGTGTTACACTTATATTCTGGGAAATCCTATTTTGAGTTTTAGACAATTTTCACAAGCATTATGCAAAAAAGAACTGCATATTCTTTTGTCCTTGCCAAATAATTGTTTTCGCATAGATTTCCACTGGTTTTCATTTGGGTTTCTAGACGAATAGTCACTTATGTCTTAGCTATGTATCAATTTTCAATGAAATATCTTGAAATATCATGTTCCGTTCTTTGCATATGTGGATATTTACTTTCATTGTGCAAAAAAATGCTATTTCGACCTTTATGCTATTATTTGTAAAACAATTGCACATTGTAAATACTGAATAGAATACAACGTTGTGACAATTTTCGCTTCAAATTTAAATCACATGTAAACTACATATGCATCTGGCCTACTCCATTCAAATTTGTCTACTGCATCGAAATGTTGCTTTTTCTTTTTTCCTATTTGCAAAAAATGTTTTCCTAAAAGCCACAACATTGACAATTCCTCTGGTTCTGCATTGTATTTGACCTATTAGGTTTTCTATGCAATGTGTTTTCTCGTGTTTGGTTGAAAAATGACGTTTCTTGTTAAGATGGAACTTTGACAGTATTGTTAGTTTTGGACTATGTTTCATGTCTTTTATAATACGATCATTGTCTTTTGTCAACTTTGGGGAAAAAATAGTCATATCAGTAAACAATTACTTGAATTTTTGCTCACAATTTCAATGTCTCTACAAGCAGTATATATTGTAAACATATGTCAATCACATCTTCTTTCCGCATATCCTAATTTGTACACAATTTCCATTTTATCGTGCACATCCTGGGCTTGTTGCATTCTATGCATATTCATCTCTGCAATATCTTTACAAAGTTTAATGATTAAAGTTTTTACATAGTTGTATGTTAATTTCCATGTCTTGTGCTGAGAACTACATGCCCTTTTCTCCTTATAGACTGACATATCATATCCTACACAAATTTTACATAGATGTAGGCCAATGGTAGATTTAGCACACTTTACATTATTCCCACACATCTTGGACTCCACACATAGTCTGCACAAGAAATATATATTGCACACAGAACTCGGTCACTTCTACTTTCTGCATATCCTAAGCTATGTATAATTTGCATTGTTTCACGAACATCTTGGCTTCTATGAACCCCGCATTGTTTCTAGCATAGCCTGCACTGGATGCGATCCACATCGCTTCTTTGCATATTCATCTATGCAACATGTTTACAAATTTTTTTGGTAGATGCCTTTTACATAGTTCTATGCTAAATTCCATGTCTTTTTTTGACAATTACAGGAACATAACTTTGAGAAAATAATGTCATCAACACACTTCATATTGCTTCCGTCACATATTTGTCTTTGCATACTACTTTCTGCTAAGTTTACCTAGTCGGATGTCAAATATCATATTTTGTGCATAGAACTTTACATACTATCCTTCTCTCACATGCCAACATTTGCACACTTTACCTTGCTCTCCACACAATTTTCATTAATTCCGACACATCCTAGCCATTGCTCTCATTTATATCCAGAAAAATTCAGTTCCACACAATACAAAGAGTCAAAGTGAACAATTTCTTCTTCTTGATGTGTTTTTTTTTAATACATAGTCCAATGCCAAATCTGATATTCTAAGCATGGAACTTTAGTTCCTTTGCTTCTTATAGATGCTAGCTTTTGAACACTTTTGACTAGCTCTTATATTTAAAACATCTACAATTCCATCACTCTCCTTTATATATGGACACATTTACTTCCGCATAATAGGAAGAGTCAATCCAAACACTTGGTTATCCTATTATTTCTTTTTGATCCTCTTGTTTGTAATGTTTTAAGATTAACTTGTTGAGCATCATTATGTTTCTCATGATCAAAATTATTGCATTTTTTTTAATTGGCGTCTTGTACCAGGATCGAATTTCCAAGAGTGGGGTTATATTTTAAATCAAATAGAGATTGTTCACTCGAAACAATCAATAACAATTTTTTTTGTTTTTTTTGTTTTTGTGGTTTCAATAAAACACTGATTCATAATAGTTGTTCATTACACCTATTATAATTGGCGTGTGTTACCAACCTTTTATATTTAAAAATAAAAACACCAAGTTAAAATTCAAGTAGTGTATAACAGTTGATTTAAAAAAACAATAAATTATTCATATTTGATTTAGAAAATATGTTTTTCTATCTCTTAAGAAAGATAAGAAACTTTTGAATTCCTTTTTTAGTATCTCAAACTTGTTCAAACTTTTGTAATTGTTATTCCTTATCCTAAATTCCAAAGACGTTTCTAGCTGAATAGTCACTTATGTCTTAACTATGTATCAATTTTCAATGAAATATCCTGAAATATCATGTTCAATTCTCTGCATATGTGGATATTTACTTTCATTGTGCAAAAAAATGCTATTTCAACCTAGTATGCTAACATTTGTAAATTGTTTTGCACATTGTAAATACTGAATATAATACAACGTTGTGACAATTTATGTTGCCCATTTAAATCACATGCAAACTGTTGAAATAATGTAACTGCAAAGAGTATTCTTATTATTATTTGATATATTATTCATTGGATCAATCCCAATTGTGGATTGATCATGTCAACTATTGTAATAGGACCAAATCCCCTTTTGCGAATTGGTCAAATGATAATTATAATAGGCATAATAAGAAGTCTGCCCCAAGAGATATTAAAGAGGCCCCATAAAATATTAAAGGTGGTTATAACCACCCAGTTGGAGAAGTCGGCCCTGTCAGTGAAGAGACACTTCACACATGCTAGTCTAATATAAATAAGGAGGCTAGTGCCTCACTTAGACACACAACTCACTTGCTCATCGAGAAACAAGTTTTGGATCTGCTGTTAGAGAAGAAGGAGAGAGAGTGGCGCATATCTGGGAGAGGATATTCTGCATTAGTTTAAGAGATCTCTTGGCATTGCATTGGCTATCTATATTAAGGAAGCTTTGCTAGGTTTTCTTCCCCTAGAGGGTTTCCTAGGATAAATGTTGTGTCTCTTGTGATTGTGTATTTCTCAGTGATCTTGGATTATGCTATTGTTATCTAATGAAATGCAAAGAACTATAATAATGGATTAAACATTAACATGGAATCAGAGCCAAGCTGATGGAAGCATCTTTCACAAGAGTGTAAAATGTCACTGTTGTCGTACATGAAAATTAGGGGGTTTTGATGGTGAAGCTTTTCATCCCCAAAACTATCTAGAAAAGTGCGCCCTCCCCTAAGGATCACTTTGGCACTCTCAGTGCACCTTGTCAGTGGCTGGATCTCCCAGAAAGTGAAACCCTATTTTCACAAAGTACCAGAAATCTAGTGCACCATAAGTACCATAAGTACCAGAGTACCAGAGGTACGAGAAGCACTAGTCCAGAAATCCGCAGATCAAATTTGGAGAAAAAGTTTGATTTTATTAGATTCAAACAAACCAGGATACTCGCCTTAGCCAAGCACACCTCCTGGTAAGTTTAGATTTTGATTTTGAGCACTTTCATTTTTCGGTCATTTTCCTAGCTCCAAGTAAAGATGTCTGCAAGCGTTAAGATTGTTGACAAGCTAGAAGGAGTGGAAAACTTTCGTGCCTAGAAGTATAGGATTGGCCTCATTCTTGAAGAGAATGACCTAGCAAGATTCATCAAAGAAGAAGTACCGTAACCTGCCGATGATGCAGAAAAGGCAAAGCATCAAAAGGACACAATCAGGGTTGAAAGAATCATTGCAGATTCAATCAAAGACCACATGATTCCTTATGTGTCATCTAAGAAGACTTAGAAAGAAATATTTGATGCCTTGACCAGACTATATGAAGGAAATAACATAAACCAGAAGATGAATCTAAGAAATCAACTGAAGAATACAAGGATGCAGAAAGGAGAAACGATTCAAGAATACTTCACCAGAATCTCAGAATTCAAAGAATAGCTAGAAGCTATTAGAGATACCATAGATGAAGAAAAAATCATAATGATGACCCTAAATGGTATCAGAAGACCTCGGGATGCATTCATCCAAACAATATGTGCCAGAACAGAGAAACTAAAGTTTGATAGTCTATGGGAAGAATGCATCCAAGAAGAAACAAGAGTAGTGAATCGTGAAGCGTTACTAGAAAGAGATGACGATCAAGCCCTAGCTACTCACACCAAAGGAGGAAGGAAGAAACCTTACTTCCAAAAGGAGACTCATAAAGAGCTTCAACAATCAAAAAAATTCAATCATAAAGAATCTCATCTAAGGAGATTTCAGAAGAAAGGACAACGAAATGAAAGGGACTACTCATCTGTACAATGCTATCATTGTGATAAGATGGGACACATTGCAAAGTTTTGTCTAGCTAGATGAGAAGAATACAAGAGAAAACATAAGAGGCTCCATGCCCATGTAGTCGAAGATGAAGAGGCACCCACAAAGATGATAAGAGAGCAGATGATGGTCGACGCCCTCAACCCGCAGGTCGGAAGGTCCACGTCAACACAAGATCTTTCCTTTACCATGGCCCGAAGAACTCTAAACGACTCTTCTATTTCCCTATCGGGAAATTTGCACCCACAAAAACTCTCACAGGATCCCCTCTTTACACTTGGGAGATGGGACTTTGCACCTTCGCGAATCCAATGGTCGAGCGTTGGTCTCTCGAATCACCAAAACCCGACAACAGTCAATGCTGACCTTTCCATTTTTCTTTTGGGATTTCCTCTATCGTGATTTCGGCGATCGCGATGTCGAGTAACTTGTCTCTCCGACTTTCGAATCCCAATTTGTCAAACCTCCGATACACGCGTGAGTTTGACTTTTCAATGCTACCTCAACCCTGTCGGGACTTCGGACTTCGCGGTATCGTGAATCCTGATGTAATGAGTTCGGGACTTCACCCCAAGAAACTCAGAAATGATGTGCCACCTGTCTGCTCCTTTGATTCTTCCATGGCCTGCACAAATCCTCTTGACTTTCAGGATATCGCGTTTCATGATTTCGCGATTCCTGTTGCAATGTTTACGGGACTTCCACCCACGAAACCCTGATATAGAATTCCACGCGAAAATCTGACGGCCCTTGTGGCTCCGATATATGGTCCTACCTCTCCTGAGCTTAGAACCCTTAGGGAATACTTGTCGTATCTCACCCTGCTCCTTTGTGAGATCTGACGACTCACGGGACTTCGCGAATTCTCCTTAGAGAATTTCGACCGTTCGTCTCTTTCCTCTGAGAATCTCTACACAACTAACCAAAGTGCTTCTCTCCATGGGACTCGTCCACCTACGGCGCAAACTTATGACGCCTTCTTAGTTATTCCAGGTACAACTTCTGTGCAACCCTTTCAGATGTTATAAGGCTTTATCCCTCTTGAACTTCCTTATAACTCCAAGTCTTAGAAAAGACTCTTGTGCGCACTCCTTGCGACAACCTTCAGACACTTCCAAGTGATGAATTTCCTTCGACCCTGCGCACTCCTGCAACAGTAGTCTCTCAATGCTTCACGCAGGTCCACAACCCTGAGACTTCACTCGGCCTGCGCACTCCTTGCATGGCTCCTATGCTCAACTGCACTTCTGCATGAATGAGAACAAAAGTAAAACTACCTGAGTCCTTTGTCAATGCACTCCTTGCGGACACATCAACTGCACTCCTTGCAAGAAATCTTGCTCAGATGGAGAAATAATTGAAACTCATTCCCCTTCCCTTTCAGAATTCAAACTCAAAACATGAAATCATATACACAACATATAAAGAAAATGTATAACAGGAAGCAAACATTCATGAGCATATCATTCAACATCAATACACAAAGAACAAACACGAAACCATGAATTTGAATCAACCTCTTTGTATTAATCCAAATATCTATACATCGGTGTTCTTACACAGCTCTCTGCATGCTCTTTCTCTTCCCAACAATGCTGCTTCATCTATCTTACAATACACAATGAGGGTTTCTATATCCCGTTTCCCTCTTGTGCTCTAAAACTGTCTAATCTACACATTCAATTCTACCTACTTGCCTTAAATACTTTAAATGTCTTCTACCTACTAAGGATGAGAACAAATGGCTCAAGGTCTGTTTACATTATACAAGTGCGCTTCTTCTTAATGATTTCATTTAAGATTGCGCATCAATTTCAAGGTGATTTCAAAATTTGCGCTGGCACTTGTCCAACTGTCTTTTTCTTCCGCGCTAGATCGCTCGATGTTGGTGATTCTCCTACATCAGCAGATCAAAGACCATGTCTTGATCTCGGCCCTCTCAGGATCTGTAACAGCGGGAGAGGACACTTGGCTCATTGATAGTGGTGCATCCAAGCACATGACGGTATAAAGAAACATTCTCTCTTGTATCTCAGAAAAGAAGTTTTCTCAGAAAGTGACACTTGGAGATGATTACCAATATCCCATCAAGGGAGTGGGAGAATCAAACCATAAACTGAAT
>JZKD02S0275979.1:458613-468885 GCA_000966675.3 Picea glauca | reverse complement strand
ATCTTGGAAAGCTTCTCTTAATGCTTTTCGAGCACAGAAACAAAATTCTAAAGAATCACAAGTAATCGCTTACCCTCTTAAGGTCCGATAGACCAATTAGGTCTTAGTGGATGTTTGATGGCGCGACGCTCCTACATACCCCGCAGGGTCTCTGCGCCTGACCTCCCAGTCTTTAAGGATCGCTCAGTGTTCCCTTCTGAGCCAAATCGGCTCTTTGGACTCCCAATGGAATCCCTGTGAAAACCCAATCCACGGGTCCTTTCTTCACCCACATGGCTTTCTGCACTCAACCGTGATCTTTCCCGATGACAATTTTGGGTTTCGGGGTTTCGTCTTTTCTGATGTCAAGAGTTCCTGTCCTCTTGAATCCCCGATCTCCAATGATCAATTTCACCGATACGCTCCCTTTACGTGTTATCCCTCCTGGCTATGCTCTGGTCCATGTGACCGCTAATTCATAAGACCACAGCCTTATCCTTCTTTCGAGGTTTTGGGCTTCAAAATCCCGATGTGCTCCAACTTCCGTTAGCCCTCCAGGCTAGACTCCTGGTCCACGTGACCTCCCCCTATATGACCGCATCCATACCTCCTCATCGGGGTTTCGGACTTTCCAATGTCGAAACACATATGTCCTCAGGATTCGCGATTCCCCAAATCCCGACGTGCTCTTTACGCACTAGCTCTCCGATATGCTGACAGCTGGCCCCACGATGACTCCTTCCTCCTTGTCGGGGTTTCAGACTTCGCGATTTCAAAATGCCCAAACCTCTTGTCACCAGGATTCCCGATATCCCAATGACCAAAATGCCGATAGATGATTTCTTGTTGGGACTTTCCCCGATGGCTCTGATTGCTGCCACACGTCCCAAGAATGGACAGTTCAGATTCTGCCTCGCGGTTTTGAGACTTCTGATGTCCCAACTTTCACGACCTCAGGAACTCTTATTTCCCGAGTGCCGATATACCGAATCTCTTCGGATTTCTGACACCTGTCTCCCCAAACAGACGGCTCAGATTATATCGGGGTTTTCACTATGGACTTCCCCGATATCCTATCCACGGGAATGGCAATATTCCGACTCTTGACGCCTCGATCTCCGCCACGTGTCCCCACTAACGGACGGTCCAGATTGTTCCCGCTATTTCGAGAATTGAAGTGTCTCGACTTTCTCGATCTCGAGAATCCCGATATCCCGAGTGCTGATATCCCGATAAGCCAACTCTTTCGGGACTTTCACCTTGGCATGAGAAGGATTAAACCCCGTGCACCTCCCAGTCAATTCGACGACTGACGGGTATCTTCTTAAGATCTGACGGCCCAGATCCGTTCTCTTGCGCGCTTACTCCAGAGGCTAAACTCTGCGCACCTTCACCCGATCCAACAACTGATGGGTATCTGAGTGAGATCCGACAACTGCTGTGCTCCCTCTTGGGCTTGTGCACTCCTTCTTCCCAGAATTGGGAGAAAATTCAAATTCCTCAAAGGCTTCGACCTTTGCCCCTCTTCTCTCTTCTGCGAACTCCTTTACCTGAGTTCTCACTGCGCGTATGAAACGTTGTTCCTCCTGAGATTTTACTCTCGAATCCCCAAGGGATTCTTTTGACTTCTGCGTCTCTGCAGAGTCTTCACGCACCCACAGTGTTGTCTCTCCTGAGCTTCTCACGCACGCAGACCCCTACGGGATTTTGTCTTTCTTTCTTCTCCCTCAGATGGACAATGTTTGGATTCCCTCCTGACTATCCTCAGCCTCAAGCAACTCTTGTTGAGTGCTTCTGGGTATTTAGTAACCCCGTGAAGATCTCTCAGTGGACTCTTCTTCAAATTACAGAACTCAAAAGAGTTCTCTTCTCCTTTCTGTGTCTGTCTGCACAATGTCTCTATGCCCACCTGACAGAGTATCTTCTTCCAGAACTTCCAGCAGTTCTGTCTCCTTCTCCTGTGCACCTATGCATCCGCTCAATGCCCACTTGGCAGAGCTCTTAGAATCCTCAGTGATTCTGTCTCTTCTTCCTGAACTTCTCAACAAAAGTCTTCCTTTTTGAGCCCCTTGCACCTGCTCAATGCCCACCTGACAGAGCTTCACATAATTCATCAAAGCTTCTGATTCTTCTTCCTGAACTCATAGCAGAGTTCTTTCTCTATGCACCACTATGCATATGCTCAATGCCCACTTGGCAGAGTGTCACAGAACTCACAGTGAAGTTCTTTCTGCAACTGTGTCTCTCCTACATAGCCTTACCTCCAAGGTATTCAACAACCTTGAGGTCTTCACCGAGTTGTTGATTCCAGCTCTTGTGCCGCAGCACGTCTTTGTCTGAACCCGCAGAATTCAGAAGTGCTTCAATGCACCGGTATTCAGAGACCACAGTACTCTGTCACGCCCTCCTGACATGAAACCTCAAAGACCTTCACCTGAAATAAAAACAACCTGCAAATGCCTAGCATACATTCACAACGTATAAAGAACACTCACAGACATCCATTCAACACAAAATAATGCAGGAAAAACTGCTCTTTGTATTAAATATGACAAATGCCTGTATTTACAATGTGTTCCTGAGCACGGCCTGTAACAAGGTCTCGGCTCTTCTCTTTTCTGCTCTCTACTCGTAGATTCTATCCTCTCAACTTACTACCAAATGAGATACTCCAAATCTCTTTTACCTGAGGGGGCTCTTAGAGCTCTTCCCTCCAATCTACCTACCCTATTCAATTACATTGAATGGGTTGTCTAGTCCAGAATCGGATCTAGATCTCAGCCATACAAACATTAATGGCTGATCTACCTAATGTCTACACAAAGGCACGGCTTCACAGCTCACCAGCTTAAACATTAAAGTTACATTGAATTCAAATTTCAAAAGAGGCTGTGCCTCTCTTCAACACGCGATTTGAATTCGCTGACGTGGTTGGCTGGCTGGCTGGCTGATGTATAGAGATGCTCTTGCATCAATGTTAATCATCATCATCATCATCATCATCATCAATTTGTTTTTTTTTATTTTTGTTTCTACAAAGTTTTATGCTAAATATTTATAGTAGAAACATTTTACATTGCTATTTTTGTAATGGAGAGCATATATTTAATTTACTTTACTTTTACTTTTGCTTCTTATCTATCCAAAAATTTTACATTGCTTGATTCATATACTAACACCTCCATTGGTCATTTCACCTTTTTAATAGATTTTACTTTACATTAAACAATTTGTTTTTTTTTTCAAACAATGATATCGTTTTTCTTTATTACACGAATTCTCTTTTTACAAAGACAATTAATTATCTAGTTTTTGAACAAATGTTTTCTGATCATAATACAAACAATAATATCATTTTTCTTTATTATATTAATTCTTTTTTTACAAAGATCATTAATTATTTATACATCTACTTATATTATACTAACACAACTACATAATTGTGATTGATGAACACCGAAAGGTATATTTTATTTACAGACAAACCCTAATTTTCTTTTAACCTATTTACAAACTCTGATTGGCATATTTCATTTATAAGCAAACCCTAATTTTAACAGAAACCTTAAATTATGGTTTTAAAATGAAATAGTATGCTGATATAGTTTCACCTTACAGTGACCGGATCAGGGGACCTGTAGCAGTCGGCAAGCAGGAAAGACGTCGGGAAGCACGAAAAACGTATAGTATAGAGGTCTACCTGTGGGAAGCGCACAATTGAGAAACATGTGAAACAAACGAGAAAAGTAGATTATTATTCCAATGAAAGGCTCACGTTGCTTAAAGGAAAACCTACGCTCCCATCGATTCAAAAGAGAATAAATTTTATAACTCCAAATTTAAAAAAATATCTTATCCAAAAATTACATTTATGTTGAAAAACCACGACCTCATAGAAAATAGGCATTACAATTGTGAATCGATCACAAATAGTAATACCAATTAGCATTGTGAATCGATCACAAACGCATATATCAAACACAAAAGCAAAGTAGAACATAGGCAAACCATTATCCCCAATAACACACTTCTATTTCGAATAGCATGGCAAAGGAAATTTTTGCATTTCTGAAACGAAGATGGATTCTATTGATCATGGAAATTCGAGGGAAATTTGGCACGCCATTTTAACTAATGTAATACACAGGATTAGGAAGTTCGAACGAGCACGATGCTTTGTAGGGTCCCAAGAGATCGCTCCACTGGTCGCCCACGCTTCCCCATAAACGATACCCTTTCTTCACCAGTTCTGCCCTCTTCTCCGACTTGTACACACCCGTCGGGCTGCCCTGTTCGTTCACCCCCCTTGCAATCCAAAAATTCCGTATATATTATTTCCTATTCATTCTAATGAGATCTATAGAATACCATAAATATATGGATTTTTACCTCAATAGCAGACCAGACCAGTCGTTGTAGCCGGCCTGAAACAGATTATGGATCGTTATATTCCTTTGAGATTCGTCTCGGCCAGTTAGAAGAAAAATGTTGAAACCCCGAGCTAACAAATGTTTATAAAGTAGTAGAGACGACGACAACGCAAGCGCTTTCATCTCTAATACCCAGGCGTCAAATGTTGTCGAATTGAAAGCCTCGCCCCTATTCAAAAAAACAATAAAACAATCGTCATCCATATCTTAATAATTTTAAAAGGAATAAGCCCTTGTTGATCTGCCCCGAGCAAGCAGTAATGACCTTCCCCACCACACTGTTATAGTCTTTCACCCTCGGCTATCCAGTATGAAACATGTGAACAGACATAAAATAAAAGTGAGGACAACCAGCAAATGAAATGAGAGACAGTTGAGGAAAGCCAGAAAATGAAATGGGTGGACAGTTAAGGAAATCCGGAAATCTAAACGTGGTAATCCTAAAGGTTAATCATTTAAACGTGGCAATCATATAGTGCTACAGTGATTTATTAATATGATTAGGTAAATGTTAAAAAGTAAACAGGTTAAAGGATGCATTCAAAAATACAAGGAAGTTACGAAGAGTAAAACACATTCATTTATTTGGGAGGACGACTAAAAATATGCTAGCATCTTCAAAATTATTAATTAAGATTAAAATTTTAAATTAAAAGATGATTAATTATGCCCATTACCAATAGATTACCAATAGATGTAGCATAATTAAATCTAGTTGTTTACCCAATGTTTACTAATCAACAACATATATGAACATATATGAGTGAATGTTTTTCTCAATCATGTAAGCACTAACATCAATTTTTTTAGTATCAAAGATATACAATATCACTATGCAATGACAAGCTGCAGTAATACAATAAACCGCAGGGATAGTATGGTTTTTATTGGATAAAGTCATTTTGGCATCATGGCCTATATGTGACGTACTGAAAAAAAGTGCAGGATCTTCAGCAACCGAATGTCACCACAAAATTAGCAAGGCTTTCCAAGATAGGAAAGAAAAACTTTTTCAAAAAAACTTGAGACGAAACTATGAACCGCAATACAACATACAAAAAGTAACAGTGAACGATCTGAAGGCGAATACCGAGCCGAAGAAAATAGAGGAGAGATCACTAACTGAAACTAAAATGGCCTGAAACAGAGGCGGTTTGAGAACCTGAAAAAGCAGTGCCAATCTTCAACTTTACTTTATTTTTTTGATTTGTTGAATTCTGCCAAGACCATTGTGACTCTGTAGCCTTCATCTTTACTTACTGGGTAGACAAATCTCATGAAATCCTCGTTCACAATATAAACATTAGAACACAAAACAGGCAACAAAAGCTTTTTTCAAAACACATGAAACGAAACTATGAACCGCACTACAACATTAAGTAAACGTGAACGAACTACCACACTTCAGAAAATAGATAACTACAAGTTCAAAAAAAAAATGTTAATATTACATCATAAACTATTATTAAGATGGGGTTTATTTACTTTTATTAAATTTATTATAGGAGATAAAAACATAGTTAATATTTAAAAAAAATTACAATATATGATATGACAATTTTACTTTATGAGAAAAATATATTGTCCTATTAATATATTCATTTCACAGAGATCCATCGGACATTACCCAATGAAAACTATTCTTTTCCGGTCAGTTACTTTTTCCGGTCCTCACGCAGGTTCCTCTTGGTCTCCTCTTTCTCGTGGTCTCTTTCTCGTAAGGGGTTCTTTAGGTCATTTACGGATATGGTTCTGAAATTGACCGAATGGTTCTATCCTTCATTGGGTGAATTTCCATGAAAAATTATTGAATAAATGTGGACTCAGAAAAGATAACTCTCATGGAGGTAAATTCCCTTAAACAGGTACACGGCGGTGAATCTGTCACGGAGTTTACCACTCACTTCTGCAAGTTCTACCACCAGATTCCTGAGGTAGTAAATCCATCTGAACCTACTGCCATGATAGCTTAAGCCTCCTCATTTGAGGCTGAATTCTCTTTGCGCCTAAGCGAAAAAGATCTTGAAACTGGAAACTCTCTTCAATGATGCAGAAGACCTTGAGAGTAACATAATAATGGTCGATATTCCTTTCAGAAATAGGTTGGTTTCTCCCGAGCCCTGAGGATTTAATGAGAAGGGAGAAGGAACCAAAACAAACCTGAACACCTTGGAGGAAGTAACGAGACTCCTTAAGGTCATGGAGAATGATCTTAGCAAAGTCAAGCAGAGTCAAGTAGTGCATTCCTTTGTATGTCCCACCCCTACATCCCGTAATTAGTTACTTTAAAGTAAAGTTCCCTCCAAAAGACCTCCCGTCATACTTCAGAGTGAAACCAGAATAGAGGATATGTAGGCCCCTCAACCTTAGAAACCACATGTTAATTGGATCCTTGGATCCACCACCCCTGGTGTGCAAGAGGGAATACTATGGACTTAAGAGTTCGAATGAAAATGATCTCCCCATGCAACTCAATATGATAACTCATCATCCTAGGGCCCAACAATGAATGGGTGCTAACTCATCAGGGGAGCTGCTACAATCACTTCCAAGTAACATCATTGCAAGGGTATCAGGGGATATTAATGTAGGTTAATACAAAGATAATTGTGGTAGGAGGAAACACCAGAACCATGAGATAAGCATAACAATGAATAGTCTATGGTCACATCAGATCATTATAAAGTTGCTAAGTATGAACGACCCCTGGATCCCATTATAAAGGATATCGATATATCTACACCATCCAAAGCACTCACACAAAGGAGAGTTGTCTCAAAACAAAGGCCTGAAAGTGTTAAGGTCATAGGAACTCAGTGATTGATTGCATCTTCTTTCAGCTTAAAGCACGGAATCGGTAAGCTTAATATTCCCATGCCTCTCACTAAAGTTTTGCAACATCCAACACATAAGAAAGGGGTGATTTACTATTTGGGAATCGAAGCATCAACTCAAGAGAAAATCTCTAGCCCTCTGCCAACTCAAGACCTAATCTTGTCTCAGAGAAATGATGAAATGATCTTGATCTGTGAACCGCTCCTTTGAGCCGATCTAATAAACCTATTTGATGGTATCGCTAGTGTCATAGAATGGAAACATGCAGATCATCATGACCTCCTCACCTTCCGTTGTCAAGTGAGCCATCTCCTTACCCCACTGAATTGGTGAGTAGTTTCTCCTCACCTTTATGGGTGAGCAATAAATAACCTCTATTGGATGAGCAATTTTTCCTCACCCTGCCTGAAGAGAAATGATCTCTCCCTATCGGTTAACAGAAAGTGTCTCCTTTCTTTCCTCCGCTCCAACTTCCTTATTTCACAACATCAATCACGTGGACGTTTTATTCATGCATGTGTGAATTCATTCCTATTGATACTGATTTCTCTTTGTAGCATAGAGGAGTGGAGTTATTGGTCGGAGAATAAGGGCATTTGGCCAAGGCGTTTCGTATGCGGTGATGAAGCATGTGATGGGACTGACCCGACCAAATCAAAGACGAAGTAATTGATATTGGAGTAGGGTTTGTATGTCTGTCTGGGTGGGCTCATTGATAATGGAGTAGGTTCTGTCTGGGTGTGCTCAATTGGTTCAAACACTATGGCCTATCTGAATCAAATCACTTACGAATGGGATAGGAGTAGGAGCAGAGAAGAGAAAGGCGTGCGTTCAAGGACCTACCTAAGCTGGGTTCATTCGGGATTTTAGACTAGGGGTAGTTTTCAGGTGGAAAGGGTATTACCGTGCTTGGTTGAAAAGGAAGGATATCTATATTTTGTTATGTATGTATTTCTTGAGAAGGATCTCTATAAGAAAGAGTAGATTAAAAGGCTATTAAAAGACTTACCAACCAAGCCAATATTTATTGTATTTATTTCTGCCTTCTTTCAATTCAATAAAGAAGGGGGAGAGATAAATACCCCAACCTATATCAGCGAAGGAAGTATAACCTACCCATATCAGCGAAGGAAGTAGAACCCTAAGTGAATTAAACCCTCCCTCTGCCTCACCCTTCTAACTCAGGCAGGGATCCCTTCTTGAGGTCTTACCTGAGAAAAGCTATCTCTTCATGTCATGCTTGTAATACACCCTATATTTCTTCCGTTATTGAAGATCTTCTTCCCGACCACGAATAGGAAGGCCTTCCTTCTTTTCGTGGTCAAACGATGTAGCCCACTTGGGGACTTGAGCATTCTTATACCTATACGTACGGAAAACAGATTAATGAGACACCCTCCTATCAACCAACCCTCCCTTATCAATCGCCCTTTCAACCCTCCATTCTATCTATCCCACTCATTTGGGGCTTTCATATTCTTCGTTCCTTCAGCCAACTGGGAAGAGGGATTAAGTAAGTAAGCCTATGGGATGGGGTTCGCACTCATGGAATAATGTCTAAATAAATCATATCCCATATAGATGTAATTAGAGAATATTATTGATAGAGTGGCCCCTCCATGCATCCATCGATAAGGCGGGTGAATGAGGTTAACCACATATACAAAGTGGGTGAGTTAGGCTAAGTACTTTATTAATAGTGATTACGAATTAATTAAGGGAATAGGCTTTAGTGAGTACTTTATTAATAGTGATTACTTAGTGAATGATTTGAGGGGAAGAAATGCTTGCTTTTCTAAGCATGTCCCTTTCACAAGGCATCTTTTCCAGGTCCTTTTATTTAGAGGCTTTGTTGGTATCTGTTTTGTGCTTTCACTCGCTAACTCATTCTTAAATGTATTGACTCGTCTATTATCGGGGTTTACCCGAGAGAGAAAGTCGATCCTATGCTCCTCTAAAGAAAGAAAGTTGAGTCGACGCTTGGGCCTATTTCTTCCTTCTTTCAATTCAATAAAGAAGGGGGAGACATAAATACCCCAACCTATATCATCGAAGGAAGTATAACCCACCCATATCAGCGAAGGAAGTAGAAACCTAAGCGAAGTAAACCCTCCCTCTACCTCACCCTTCTAACTCAAGCGTGGATCCCTTCTTGAGGTCTTACCTGAGCAAAGTTATCTCTTCATGTCATGCTTGTAATACACCCTATATTTCTTTCGCTATTGAAGAGATTTTTCCCGACCACAAACAGACAGGCCTTCCTTCTTTTCGTGGTCAAACGATGTAGCCCACTTGGGGACTTGAGCATTCTTATACCTATACGTACGAAAAATATATTAATGAGAGGCCCTCCTATCAACCAACCTTCCCTTATCGATCTCCCTTTCAACCCTCCATTCTATCTATCCCACTCATTTGGGGCTTTCATCTTCTTCGTTCCTTCAGCCAGCCAGGAAGAGGGATTAAGTAAGTAAGCTTGTGGTATGGGGTTCACACTCATGGAATAATGTCTAAATAAATCATATCCTATATAGATGTAATTAGAGAATATTATTGATAGATTGGCCCCTCCATGCATCCATCAATAAGGCAGGTGAATGAGGATAATCACATATACAAAGTGGGTGAGCTAGGTTGAGTACTTTATTAATAGTGATTACGAATTAATTAAGGGGATAGGATTTAGTGAGTACTTTATTAATAGTGATTACTTAGTGAATGATTTGAGGGGAAGAAATGCTTGTTTTTCTAAGCATGTCCCTTTCATAAGGCAACTTTTCCAGGTCCTTTTATTTAGAGGCTTTGTTGGTATTTGTTTTGTTCTTTCACTCACTAACTCATTCTTAAACGTATTGACTTGTCTATTATCAGGGTTTACCCTAGAAAGAAACTCGATCCTATGCTCCTCTAAAGAAAGAAATTTGAGTCGGGGCTTGGGCCTATAAAGCGTTAGGTGAGAAAGAGAGAACAATATTGAGTGCCCTGGAAATATGTATGTAAGTAGTGCCCCCCCTAACTAATATAAGTA
>JZKD02S0275979.1:390557-451617 GCA_000966675.3 Picea glauca | reverse complement strand
CGTTAATTTTACAAAACTATGAGGGATATAGTGGAAAAAAAATATATACATACTTTCCTCTCATAATACAAAAATCAATCCAATGATTCCAAGAACCATGTTATTTTTAAACTACAGGAAGCGTTTCTAGAGAAATGGTCCATGCGACCTATCAAACTTGCAATAACAAAAACATACAACAACAAAAAAGAAGCATTCAAAAAGTAATATTCCTAAAAATGCTTTTCTAGAATATGTACATATTACTACAAAGTTTTCCTTTATTAATATCAATTTTGTTATATTTAGTTTTCATATATCAATATAAAAATAGTTTAGTGTCTTGTTACTTTTTTCAGTAAGATTATGAAAATCCTAAAGGATCAGCGAGCTGATATCCAAAATATGCCAGTAGGAATGTCCAAAAAAATGTATAAGGAGATGGTCAAAGAAATGGACATCATTGCATCGCAGAAAGATCCCTCTCAACAACAACATGCTTCAAATGTATGAAATCATTGAATTTTTCTATTAAGTATATATAAATAAATAATTTAGCATTAAATATTAATTTTCAAGTATTTTCTTGTAGAAAATAAAACAAAACGGAACCCATTCAACACATAAAATAGGACGACAAGGAAAAAAGGGGTTGATAGAAAAGTTTGTATGCCATTCTTATTTCCTTATAACAACTTAATATTTCATTTTTGTATATTTTAAGTTGTTTTATAGCAACCATCCTTAATTGTCTTCAAACAAGTGATAACATACAAAGAAGAATCATAAAAAAAATTGATTGACATTGGGTTAAGTATGGATTGTGAGTATATGTTGGCATATCAAAAATTATTTGTGGAATTCATTAGTATCTGTGTTGTTTTACTTCTCTCATTTTATAATTTATGGAAGAAAAAAATCATTTATATTAAATCTAGAAAATATTATTTTTGCGCTCCTCAAAGTCGTTCCCCATGTCAAAGATTGGTGGGAAACTTTCTGTGAGAAAAAGGAAACAGAGGAACCCTCATTATTTACAGTCACGACCACCTAGGAATCCTTCAAGGATGCTATTAAGGAACAATACTACCCTATTGGAAGTTATGATGACTTGTATACTAAATGGACCACACTGTGGCAAGAAAGAGACCAAGCAATGCCAAAGTTCACAAATATCTTCCATACCTTACGCACCAAGTTGGGTATCAAAGATTCAAAGCAACATCTGGTGCTCAAGTATCATGGTGCTCTGCATAGATACATCCAGACCGAAATCGAATTTCTAGACATCTCATCCTTGGACGTGGCCTATTGATATGTCGTCAAAATTGAGAAAAAGCTCAAACAAAAGACGCGACAATTTGGTCCTGGGAACCCCACACAGCGAAAACCAGGAAAGGGCAGCCCCAACCCACAGAACAAAGGACAGAGAAAATATGGACGGTATCAGGACAACGAATCCAAGCCGCAAGCAAAGAAGGACATTGGAAAGACAAAGAAAGATATCAGGAAGTGGTGCGACTTCCATAAGAGCCCTTGGCATAACACTGTTGACTACTGCTCAAAGCAGTCACTAGTGGCCGAAGTGAAAGCCTCTTAATCAGATGCAGGCTTTGACTTTGAGTCAGAACCAGAAAGGGGAAGACGGGTCATTGATGTGGAACCCAGTTCCACCGTTTCTACCACCAAGATCTAGCCTGGTGAAATAGACGAGCCAGAAGAGGGAGACTGCCTCTTCCATTCATAGATCTGGGTAAAATGCACCCTGTTGCACTTCATCGTTGATAACAATAGCCAGACGAACCTCATCTTAGCATAGGTCATCAAGTGGTTGGCCCTGTCGACAACACCGCACCCACAACCCTACATCATTGGATGGCTCTGACAAGGAAGTGATCTTCGCGTCAGCCAATAGTGTCGACTATTGTACGACATCAAGCCCTTCAAAGACGAGGTAATGTGTGATTTTTCTCCTCTTGAAGTTTGTGATGTTCTTTTGGGCCAACCTTATTTATGGAAATGTCATGCTATATATGAGTCTAGGCCTCGTAGTGTTATTATTACTTTGAACAGGAAATTGTATAGGATACCCAAGGTAGTCCCACCTAGTGATATTTCCTTGATCTCTGCTAAGAAATGCATGAAGGTCATCTCTCAGACGTGGAAGTTTGTCTTCTTCGTGATTCACTCTCAGAATGAGTGAAATATCACAACCACATCTAGGGTCTCTACGACCAACCTCTCCACACAACAGAAGAGAGTAGATAAGGTCATGGAAGAATACTCAGATATATTCTCCTCACCTACCGAGGTACCTCTGCACTGTCAAGTCAAGCACCCCATCGATCTGACCCCCAATGCATCATTGCCCAATGGGACAGTCTATCGCTGCTCTCTATTAGAGAATGAGGAGATCAAGCGACATATCCAAGAATTGATCCACAAGGGGCACATCCTCCCTAGCTCATCACCTTGTGAGAGCCCAATCGTGCTAGTACAGAAGAAATATGGAACCTGGCGAATCTTCATTGATTACCGAGCTTTGAATAAAATCACAGTCAGAAACTGGTACCCGATTCCCCGAATCGATGAACTCCTTGATCAACTCTGGGGGTCCAAATACTTCAGTAAGATTGATCTGAAGTCTGGCTACCACCAGGTCCTGATAGAAGGCCTTCAAGTCAAACGAAGGCCTTTTTTTAATGGTTGTTCATGCCCTTTGGTTTGACAAATGCTCCAGCCACTTTCATGAGGATGGTGTACGATATCCTGCGACCATTCACCAGTAATTTTGTAGTGGTGTATCTCAATGACATTCTCATTTATAGCAAGACTTGGGAAGAACACTTGCAACATATTCAATAGGTTTTGCACACCCTACGGCAGCACAAGCTATACGCCAACTTGGAAAAATACTCATTTGGCATGGACAGGGTCTATTACTTGGGCTACATCATTGATCAACATGGTGTACATGTGGATCCAAGTCATCCATGAATGGCCAGCCCCAACCACACCCACCAAGATTCAAATCTTCTTGGTCCTTGATAATTTATACCGCAGGTTCATGTTGGGATTCTCATATTGCATGGGCCCTCAGCCAAATATCCAGGGGTGGTGTTAAGGAGAAATTTGCGTGAGTCCAGTCCCAACAATAAGCGTTCGACGATTTGAAATAACGCTTGTGCTCAACCCCGGTACTTTCACTACCAGACCTGCAACAACCATTTGAGATCGAGACATATGCTTTAAACTATGTTGTGGGTGTCGTTCTCACTCAGCATGACCACCTCATGGCCTATCATAGTGAGACACTATCAGATGTTTTCTGTAAGTACCCAACTTACAACAAATAAATGTACTCCATTGTGCAAGCCTGCTACCAATGGAGACATTACATTCTTGGGAAGGAGATAGTCATCCACACTGATCATAAGCCACTGCAGTTCATGCAGACATAAGGAAAATTGCAGAATGACCGCCATCAAAAGTGGTCCACATACTTGTATCAATTCCACGTCAATGTCAAGTATAAAACAAGAATCACCAATCGCATCGTTGATTGCCTCAACAGATCACCAATCGCGACACTCACCATGGTGTTAGAATCTTGTAGCGATGAGACCTCTAGATGGCCCCAAATCTATGAGATAGACCCTGAATTCTCCACCACCTACCAAATGTTGGGTGCAAATGAAGTTGTCGATAATTTCCATCTTCGGGATGGGTTGTTGTGTCATCTGGGCCATATCTGCATTCTGTTAGCAAGATGATTTTCATGGCTAAGGTTAGATATTTGTCAACAATTTTGCAAAGTCATGCATTTTAGCACCCATATTTTTTTTATGAAAGGACAACATATAACATCCCCAAGGGTTAGTTTCAAAAGGAAACTTATCATTTATTTGTTCCATTTCCATTTGCAACTGCGCGCTGGAAAATTTTCTACGCGTTGTGTAGAGCACTTCACCATGCAAAGGATTCTGTCACGCAATGGATTTCATCGCAGAATGATTTTTTTTCGCATAGTGGTTTTCCTTCGAGCAGTGGATTTCATCATGTAGTGAATTTTGTCGCACAGTGGGATGTTGTCGCGCATAGGATGTCATCACGCAGTAGATTTCGTCGCGTAGTAGATTTCGTCACGCAGTGGATGTTGTCGCACAATGGATTCCGTCGCATAGTGGGATGTTGTCGCGCATAAGAATCTTTCAGGCAATGGATTTATTTGTGCAGTGGGATGTTGTCGTGCATAGGATGCTTTCGTGTAGAGGATTTTCCTACGCACAGGCTACAAGTCACGCTACGCAAATGACTGGTTTAGTGGTCAACTTCAAGATCACTTTCTGACCAATTGGAGAGGAATTTTGAAAATCCCCAAAAAAAAATTGTTGAGGACAAACCAAATAATAAAAATCTCTCTCATATTTTCAACAGGTGTCATGGATTGGGGGATTTGAAGGAATCTTTGATCCCTATTTTTCAATTTGCATGATCCTGTCTGAGACATGTTTTTGAGACACGTATTCTGACCAGATGGAGATGAATTTCAAGAAACCGAGAGAGGATTTTATTTATAAATATATTAAATACAAAAACCTATCTCAGTTTAGGAAAATACATTTTTATTAGTGAGATATGATGTCATATTTAATGCCTATTTTTCGATTTTACTACGCAATCCACTGCATTTTTTGTTGTAGGTTACTGTTGCGTAGCAGACTTGTTATGTAGGGGTGACAGAGTGTCCAAAAGTGAAACTGATGACTTATCAAAACCATAGGATCGAATGTTGATCATGATCAATGATTGTAAAGAATATCGTGGTTATGATTATGATTTGAAAAAGTTAGGTTTTCTATTTTTAGTGAATCCGTTGAAGTTATTGTTCTCTTTCAAATAAAATAGATCCATGATTCTAGGAGGAAATAGTTTGACCATAGAAGCCCAGGGTGACATTAGTTTTCTATATATGGGGATCATTTTCATGTAAACAAGGTTGGTTGACAAATTTGGTAGACGACAATTGTTGTATGTAATTTGAGTTTTGACCGAAATTTAATGCAAAGGTCTTGTAACTTGCTGAAAAGATTCTAGTTGTAGAAGTTGGATGTATCGTGCCTCTTCTTTGCATATGTGTTTCCTATCATATTTATTCATATCTTTTTCTATCTATTTCAGAACGAATTTTTGAACCTTTGGATTTTCTACGCAATGCCCCTTGTTCGCGCCACTTAGAAAAAACATTTTCTTCTAAAGCTAACTCTGAATTCACCCACAATGGTGCTCCGAGTTACTTCCTTTGTTTTCTAATTCCACACATTATGATTTTACATTGAAGATTGTTGCTTTCCTAGCCTTATCCTCTCAATTCATTTCATCAAATCGACTCCATAGCCCAGGTCTTACATTCTTGTGTCGATATAACCAGAAATGTTATATCAAAAGTGTTAAATCTAGCCACTGCTTTCAAAGCCATATCCCGCGTGGATATTGTGGCTCTCTCAAGAGACCTCTCTAGATCCGTAAGGCTAGTTTCGGGTCTCAAATTCGGTTGAAAGAGTTACCTTCATCATCTGTTTATCAACCAGAAAAATTTACAAAGTGCTAACATTCTGGCGCTGCTATCGGGGAAGAAATTGAATGAAACTTACCCCAGGAAGAATGACATTGTTTCAGTTCTAAGGTATGAGAGCAGCAGACACTTAGGCACATATTGGCTATATTTCTTCTCTGGCGACTCCACACATCATAAAATCAGTTGAAGCTAATTCCACTAGCAAAAGAATCCAGAGCTTAAGTTTTCATGGCGACTCCAATCAAGCTTCAAATGCAATTCAAAGACTCCACTAAAGAATGAGACCTGTGGACAGAGATATGGAAGAGCAGTATGGAAAAATAAGGTACTCAAGCTTAAGTTTAGTTCAAGAAGTACTTTTCTGTTTGATCAATATCTTCTTTTCCTTTCTTGAGTTTTTCAAAAGAATATTTCTGCACTTAAATGAATCCCAAAGATCTATCCTTGTATATCCTTCTTTGCAAACTGTAGGTATACCTCCTTCTTCTTGTATAACCGATATTCACCAAGCTCCTTCCTCTGAGCCATATGATGTTCATGATCATTCTTGTGAGCTTAATGAAACCAAAGTTGAGATTGTACCTTCTGTTCTTAATCTTACACCCTCCAAGATTCAAGAAAGATACAATCCTCTTAGATTTCCTTCCATCCTTCATGAATTTCCTTTGAAACATTATAAGTATCTTCCTAGGTTCGATGGAAAGCTTGATGGACAATCAGCTGAAAAACATATTTAGGTCTTTGAGCATTTCATAGACATTTTTAAGATCGAACATGATGATGTGTCTATGAGCATGGTTTAGACATTTGCAGCCTCAGTCGATTAGCTCGTGGGATGAACTGAAGGAAGATTTCCATAGGTTTTGGGGTGAGAAAAAGTCATGGGATCAAGTTCTTTCATAGTTTTATTCCATGAGAAGAATGAAAGATGAAACCATCTCAAATTTTAGCAGGAGGTTTTCTAGTCTTTATTATAAACTGCTTAAAGAAGTCCAACCTCTTGAAGTTAATTCCATGCTCCATTATGTAACAACCTTTCAATCAAACTTATATTTTCTTTTGATGGAGAGGAAGTATGTCTTTGCATCATATGTTCAACAATGCTCAGGAAGTTGAATAAAATATTCAAGCATGTAAACAAATTCGAAATAAGGAGTGTAATGAGAGAAATCAACCTACATATCACAGTTACAAAGAAGAATATGAGGAAAGTACCGAATCGGCTGAAGGAAATTCCTTACCTTTATGGTTTGCTTCATTTAAATTATTTAAAGAAAATTCAAAGATCATCACTAAGGAAGAGGAATGTTTGCTGATGCAAAATCACATTGATTCATGGGAAACAATTGACAAGAAATTGCAATAATTTTCTCACGTGTTTAATGACCATGATGCTTGTTATATGGAAGGTTTTATCAGTTCAAAATTACATCCATTGGTCAAAGATGAATATGAAAATGAGTGTGTTCAGAAATCCAAAGAAATTGAAAAATGTGCATATGACAACAATGAAGAAAATGAAGAAGGTTTTGAATCAGGTGAAAGAACCTTGCCATTGTGTTTTGCTTCTTTCAAATTGCTAAAGAAATATGTTTATAATGTTTCAAATCAGAAATTCTCTAGGCATGATGTTGAATATGAAGAAAGTAGTGGACTTGCAAATGAAAACTATCTTCCATTATGTTCTTCTTCCTTTGAATTGGTGAAAGTAAATCATGAGATAATAGAGGAAGCAGAGAAGTTTGACTGCATTTACAGTGACATTGTTTTACATGAGAAAATTGTTATCAGTGAGGAAGACCAACAACCTTCTCATGCATTTAATGACCATGTTGTTGATTACATGGAAGGTTATTTCAGTTCAGATTTGCAGCCTGTGCTCAACTACCAGCTTGGAAATAAAGATGATTGTCAATCAACATCGATGTTAGATATGGATTTCTTTGCACCAAGGGTTTCATTTCAGCCAGCTCTGTCTTCTAATTCAAAAGATTGTTATTTCCAGCAGTCTCAACATATTTTTCAGCCTCTTGGTGTCAATCAATAGGTTAAATCACATAAAAACAAGAATGTAGTGGAAGGGGTGAAACATGGTTATTGTTTTGTGCATGTTTTAGAGGATCCATTTGTAGTTTTGGTGGAGGCGACAAACAATCCCAGTGTTTTTAACTTTTTGAGATTTGAATTTATAGATAAATTTTTGAATGACTTACCAGTAAACAAGATTTGGAGAAAGCATGTGCAAAGAAACCAAAAACTGAATAAAGTGCTTTCATGGTTGCATTGGCATTTTTATTTCACTTGATTGACATCCTTTTCAGCAGTTAGGGTAGGTAGGAGTGTGAATAAGCTCGGTACTACGAGCATTTCTTTTAGTAATCTGCAGTTTTCATTTTCAGCTTAGTTTCAGATTTCAGTTTGGAGCATATACAGTTTTGGGTTTTCAACAGATGGAGGCTACAAGTTACAGTTGTAAAGTTGAGTTTGGGAGAAGCCCAATGGATTGGAACCTAGTCTACTATTCTTTTCTACCTCACAGGGAGGATAGCATCCCCTTTGGAGCTAGTTGTTAGCACCATGATTTTCATGGCTAAGGTTAGACATTTGTCAACAATTTTGCAAAGTCATGCATGTTAGCACCCATATTTTTTTTATGATTGGAAACATCTAACAGCCCCAAGGGCCAGTTTCAAAAGGAATATTATCATTTATTTGTTCCATTTCCATTTGCAGCTGTGCACTGCAAAATTTCCTACGTGTTGTGCAGAGTACTTCACCGCACAAAAGATTTTGTTGTGCAGTGGATTTCCGTCGTGCAATGGTTTTCCTTCGTGTAGTGGATTTCATTGTGCAGTGAATTTTTTCGTGCAATGGGATGTTGTCGCGCATAGGATTTCATTGCGCAGTAGATTTCGTCACGAAGTGGATTTCGTCGCGCAATGGATGTTGTCGTGCATAGGATGTTATCGCGCAGTGGATTTCATCGCATAGTGGGATGTTGTTGCGCATAAGATTCTTTCGCGTAGTGGATTCTGTCATGCAGTGGGATGCTATCGCGCATAGGGTTCTTTTGCAAAGAGGATTTTCCTATGCACAGGTTACAGGTCACGCTGCGCAAATGACTGGTTTAGTGGTCAACTTCAAGATCACTTTCTAACCAATTGAAGAGGAATTTTGAAAATCCACGAGAGGTTTTTGTTGAGGACAAACCAAATAATAAAAACGACTCTCATATTTGCAACAGGTGTCACGGATTGGGATATTCGAAGGAATATTTGAGCCCTATTTTTTAGTTTTCATGATTTCCTATCTGAGACATGTTTTTGAGACACGTATTCCGACGAGATGGAGATGAATGTCAAGAAACCAAGAGAGGTTTTTCTTTATAATGAGATTAACTAAAAAAAACTCTCTTAGTTGCAGAAAATACATTTGTATTAGTGAGATATGATGTCATATTTAATGCCTATTTTCCCAGTTTGTTGCGCAATCCGCTGCATTTTTTGTTGTAGGTTACTGTTGCATAGAAGGCTTGTTGTGCAGGGATGACAGATTGTCCAGCAGTGCAAATGATGACTTATCACAAATGTAGGGTCGAATGTTGATCATGATCAATGATTGTAAAGAATATCATGGTTACAATTATGATTTGGAAAAGTTAGGTTTTCTATTTTTAGTGAATCCATTGAAGTTATTGTTCTCTTTCAAAGAAAATGGATCCATGATTCTAGGAGGAAGTAGTTTGACCATAGCAGCCAAGGGTGACATTAGTTTTCTATATATGGGGATCATTTTCATGTAAACATGGTTGGTTGACAAATTTGGTAAACGGCATCTATTGTATGTAATTTGAGTTTTGACTGAATTTAATGCAAAGGTCCTTTAACTTGATGAAAAGATTCTAGTTGTAGCAATTGGATGTATCGTGCCTCTTCTTTGTGTATGTGATTCCTGTCATCTTTATTCATATATTTTTCTTTCTATTTTGGAACAAATTTTAGAACCTGTGGATTCGAGGCGGAGCGCCCCTTGTTCGTGCCACTTAGACAAAATGTTTTATTCTAAAGCTAACTCTGAATTCGCCCACAGTGGCACTCCAAGTTACTTCCTATTTTTTATCCCGCCACACATTACGGTTTTACACTGAAGACTATTTCTTGCCTAGCCTTATCCTCTCAAATTTAGCCACTAAGTCATTTGTCTCTGTCATTTCCTCAAATCGAATCCATAGCCCAAGTCTTACTTTCTTGCGCCAATATAACCAGAACCCGTTATATCAAAAGTGTCAAATATAGCCATTGCTTTCAAATCCATATCCCACGCGGAGACCGCATCCCCTAAGAGAGCCCTCTCCAGATCCGAAAGACTAGTTTCGGGTCTCAAAGTCGGTTGAAAAAGTTACATTCATTGTTTGTTTATCAGTCAAACAGATTTACAAAGTGATAACACATTCCATCAAGAGAGCGAGCGAAGGTGATCTGGGAAGCCCACTACACTCGGATGGCAGGACACTTCATTGTTGAAAAGAGTGTGGTGATGTTACAAAAACATTTATACTGGATGAAACTTTGACAGGAGGTCAACAAGTATATCAGGTCCTGCACTGCCTGTGCTATTTCCAAACTGACCACTAAGAAACAGGGCATGTACACCCCTTGTCCTACTCCTGACAGGTCATGGGAATCCATCTCAATGGACTACATGTTGGGCCTCCTGTCCACCAAGCAGGGAAATGACTGTGTTTTTTTGGTTGTTGATCTCTTTTCTAAGACGGCGATTCTGGTTGCCTGCAATAAGAGCATCACAGCAGAGGCCACTGCCAAGCTCTTCTTTGAACGATTCTGGGTACATTTTTGAATCCCACGAACCATTGTCTCATATCAGAACAGTCGATTTCTCAGCACATTCTGGTCGAGCCTTTGGTCACTGCTAGACACCAATCTCACCAAATCCATGGCCTTCCATCCCCAGAAAGATAGCCAAACCAAGGTCGTAAATTGAATGATTGTGAATATCCTGTGCATGTATAATTCTAAGAGCTCTCGCACATGGGATGAGAGCCTTCCCTATGTCCAACATAGGTACAACTGAGCCCTGCATAGCTCAACCAACCACAACCCCTTTCAGGTGGGGTTTGGATTCCAACCATTGGGTCCCATAGATGTTTCACTTCCCCTTGCGGTCACCTCTACCGACTCATCTCCTGCTCCAACTGAAGCTAACAAATCCACTAGGTTCATTGAACGGATCCAACACATCCTCCAACAGGTTCAAGATATCCTACAAAACTCCAATGACATGTACAAGTAGCGCCATGATCAACATCGGGTGCCACATAAGTTTCAGGTAGGTGACAAAGTTTGGTTGCACTTGCAGAAAGAACGCTTTACAGGACCCCATCAGAAGCTTCACCCACTCTGTTATGGGTCGTACAACATCAGCAAGGCTATAGGGGATAATTCTTTTGAGCTCAACATTCCTCCTTTCCTTGGCCTGCACCCAATGTTCAATGTAGATCTCCTTCGGCCTTATTTCCCACCATTATTGGACACCTCAGAAGTAGCAGAACAACTGACACCAACAAAGTTAAACCTCAAGTGCATACAATAGGCATCCAGTGATCAGATTTTGGACACACAGATCAAGGGCACTCGATATCAAAGGATCCATCTATATTGAGTCGTCAAAGCAAGGAAACTCGTGCAACAAGGCAAGTGGCTCACCCGGGGCCAAATTCAGCAGAAATTTCCTCATATGATGGGGGAAATCAACGCAATGGAGACCATTGATTCCTACGGAGGGAGGATTGATCCAATTGGATATCGGTGGTCACCCACCTCTTCCAACTGGCTCAAAATGATTTTCTAGGAATTTTGGTAATTTACTATTTTTAGCAGTTTTTTGGGTCCTGAACTTCCGGAGTCATTTTGAGGCCCTAAACGACGTTTTTTTGGAAAACGGGGAGGAAAATCTAAGTACTTTCATTGTCGCTCACACCAAAGTTGTATTCCTCGGATAGATATTTCTAACGAGGTATTGAGCGCATCAAATGAAGATCGTATGAAAAAGTTACGACCATGGGAAGTTGATGTACTGACTTAGCCAAACGGGACCCACATGAATTTTGGCACTTCATCTCCTAGGGTTAGGTTTTTGTATGTCTAGGGTTTTTGAAATTCTTGTTTATTGTAAAAATGCCTTCAAAGCCTCATTGTAGCCAACTTCTTGAGAATGAGCACATATGTCACATCTCTTCTCAGAGATAATCCGCCACCATTCTAGCAAGTTTGTTTTCCGTTTCATTTTATAGTTTCAACTTATTTCCTTATTGAATAGAAAACCAATTTTATTGTATCTATGTTATTCTGTGTTAAGCATCTGTTAATAATATATGGACATTTTTTTCTCCTCATAAAATCCTGATCATTGATCTCCAAACTCTTCAGCACCACTCGATACCTGCAATACAATGGACAAGAAAGGACAAAGAACCTCTACTCTACTCAACAATATTAGACTAATCAAATTCATTTATCAAGATTGACAATAATATGCAACAATATACAATCTTGAAGGGAATATGCCAAGTAATATTAATGAGAAATTTAAAGAGATACTTACAAACTATACATGAAGTTGCAACAACCTCTCCAAGTTCTCCTCGTCCAGCCCTTGCACGATGCTCCCAAAATCATAGGTTCGATATCCTAAAGATTTCTCCCAAGACCATAGGTTTGATACCTCAAATCTCCACCATCCTTCTCCATGAAAATACCTCATTATATAGGATTTGGAGGCTTAAACACCATGGACATGATCACTCATCAAATCCACTAAAAAGGGATCTGAAAGATATTTAGGGAGAAAATATCTCTTAAAGATTTTAGGGAGGAAATATCTCTAAAGGATTTTAAGGAAGAAATTTTTCAACCATTGTTCTCCCTTGGTTATGTATTAAGGAAGAAAGAGAATATTAAGGAAGAATAAAGCATCAAAGAATGTGGATCATGGACAACTAAGCATGCGGAAGAAGACACCAACGGATGCTTTGGAGCACCTCGCGGAAAAGAGGGAAGGATAGGCCGAAAAATCCATGAAAATGCGGGTCATGTGGACCTAGGGTTTTGGATCTAGGGTTTTGACACCAAGAATCCAGTGTAAGGTTGTTCAAGAGTCAGGTAATGTATAAATAAAGTTCTAGAAGGGTCGAGAGGGTCGGTTCGTTTTTGTTCATTGTTGGTTTATGATTATTGTTGATTATTGTTGTCATTGTTGGTGAGAGCAACATTTAGTCTGTATTTTGGATCTTCAGTTGGGTGCAAAGATCAACCCTGCAGCTGGGTGTGTAGGGAGGGAAGAAAGAGGGAGAAAGAGAGAGAGATATGAAGCTAAGTGCACAGATAGAACTGTATGTTTTCATCTAATATATCAAGAAACACAGTTCCTTGGATGTAGCCCTAGGGAGAGAGTGAACCACGCAAATATTATTGTTCTTTGTGGTTGATGTTGTTTTATTTTCTATCTGTTATATTGGTATTGCATCATTGTTTCATTTATTAAATACATAAGGTATAAGCTAGCTTCACGAGCTAAGTACAATAATTTTAAGGGATCTCTGGGTTATATCACGTTATTGTTCTGGATTCACCTTGAATTTCCTTTGGTTGTAGATACATGTGTCTTGCAACTCCTCTATTGCTACTTCGGGTGAGACTTCATCTTCTTCGTAGGTGTTGCCGAAAGGGACAATAGTTAGGGCTTGTTGGTGCACTGTTAAAGTTGAACCCTGGGTCTTCCCCTGTGCCAACAAATGGTTTCATTTCCGGGATCGGGATATTTTTGAGGGAATGTCAAGGTGGTTTCCATTGAAGACAAAAATTTAGAACTAGATAGAAGAACAAGAAAGGGACTTTGTCATATCTTGGAACAAGAACCCTAGCATTAGCATAAAAGACTGGTTGGGGAGGTACATATTTACGGACGTGCACAAAATTTTCTTTACAAGAGTTCATAAGGAGCTATACAAGTGGTTAGCCTGACTAGCAGACACGCAGTTTGAAATCGGATCTAGACCACTTGTGGTTTGGACAACAACGCTGATCAAGAAGGTTAAGAGAGTTGATAACGTTGTGTCTAGAGTAGTAGATATCTGGTTTGATAGCACTATTGGAGGGTACATCACTGAGTTTTCTATTGACAGAGTGGAATCATATAGTCAAGCAGAGAGGTATTTCTTTAAGGGACCTAGAGGAAAGTTTCTACACTTATTGAAATTAAAGATTAGGATGCTATGGCATGAGAAGAAAATCCTAAAGATACAGTAAATATAATGTTCAAGAATTCAGATAGCGAAAGTGACACAAAGGATGGACACACGCGTAGTGGGATATCATTCAAAGAGGTTCCTCTTGCGAACTTGTTTAAGCCGAATTATGGAGACAAGGAATTATACAATGGAGAAGAAGCAGACCTAACAAACAAAGAGTATTTAGATTCCGCAAGAGTAGAAGAAGTATAGACTAAATAAATTCACCGAGGAGAACCAAAAACTGCAGGTACTATGCCTACTGTCGAAGTAAGTATTATTACTCCTCCTGTTTTTTTAGAAGCATTAAGTAACCAGAGTAACCAGAGTAATCAGAACGCTCAGAGGACTTTTTTAAGAAGTTTAGTACATACTCAGTCAAGAAACCAAGGAAATTCCATGGCAGATGAAATGAGGTTGCCTATTTTTAGAGGAGATGGATTTGAAGATCCTGACCAACATTGGTTCTTATGCGAAGCTGTATGGAGCATTAAGCAAGTCACCGACGAAGATGTTAAGAGAACTCAGTTTAGTAATACCTTGAGGGACCACACACTAAAATGGTATATGAAGTTTGTTTTAGGACTTGGATAGCCTAAACCATTGAATTTTATAATATATATTTTAACATAGTAAAATATTATATATATTGTAAAATATTATATATGTTAAAATATATATTATTAAAAGTGAAATGTTTATTTTTATTTTTATTTTTCTAAATGGGATTTGCATTTGGTTTGTTTAGCTTAATTAGAAGGAAATTCAGGTTAATCCCAAAACTATATCGCAACTACATTAAAGTAAAATCATGGGAAGAGATTCTGTCCAATATCGGGTATGACAAATCTATAAACTATGTGTCATCATGGAGAAATAAGGATTTCTCCATCCCTTGTGAGTCTATGACAAATTCTTTGAATTCAAATTTTTATGACAGTGTAGTTATTTGCGTTAATTTTTCTATTTTAAAATAACAAAACCCCTAAAAGAAGTTGATTTCTTTTAAGATTATGAAACTAGCCCATTTGTTAGCATATTGTTCATGTTTCAAGGTAATCATCATCTTCATCATCAATAATTATAGGGTGTTAACTATCATCTCCATTTCCAAATTTACTTGGGAGTTGCCATGCAACCCTTGTTAAAAATGTGGTTGATTTACTTTTATTAAACAATAACAATATATAATGTGGCTATTTTACTTTTATTAGAAAAATATGTGTTTCTATTAATATATTTTCTATTCTTCATTTGAGAGTATGTATATAAGATAAGGATATTGTTAATATTAATTCAAGAAAAAAATATATGAATCTACATTGTATTAAGATTACCATATAAGGGTGGTAAGTGTAGGGTGTTGTATAGTGGAAGCATGAGTAAAACATATTTTAACGGCACAAATTACATCACATAGACAACAACAATCACACAAATTTAACACAACGATTTTACATGGTAAAATTTATATAGGGAAACATCCACAGGACAATGATATTCAATTTATTTATCATTCAAGAGAGATATTACATCAGGTAGACTAGGTTTACACACACTCAACCTCTCAAGTATATTTTCCTCTATGGGCGTACATGGATTTATAGAAGCTCTTCACAGTTTATAAAACTGATTACATCAATGTGGATCCCAAAAAATTGGGTGATTTGATTCAAAAACTAAGTAAGTAAAAGGAGCCAATGAATCTGTTGCAATCCAAAAAATCATGGGAAATTGGTTGGCATATATCAACATCTCCACCTTGACAACAATTTACCTGAATATCATGTCGAGTTTATACATCACCTATGTTGCAAGCCAAGAGAAGGCAAGAACCACTACAGCTTCTCTAATAACACTAGTTTCGTGAAAACATTTTTATGATTTACTAGAGTTTGTTTTTTCTCAGTGTTACGAGGAAAATCTCTCTATGAATAGGGGAAAACCACTAATCTCTATGAACAGACGAAAATGACTTCAGAAAAAAAATCTAATCTCATATATGCTATATAAACAAATATGCTAGCAAGACAAGATAAAATTCCTACCTAGTCCAGACATTTGATGAAGTCCACCGTTGAGCACTTGACTCAAAGAAATACACCTGCAACTTGTCCTCGACAACCAAGAAATGAAAGAATATGGTGATAATAAATAAATTTATCACATTCAATAACATAATCCATCAACATCCATAACAAATATGCCCATGGAATAATAATTCAAATATTTGCAAGATATTAATTGGATGAGAAAAGATTATTTCTCTTAAATGTAATCAACAAAAGTGAATGCATTACAAACTTCCATGTTGTCACAGTTCGAAACCGAGAAACTAAGTCCCTTCCAACCGGGCCTCCACCACTTCAATCCTCCACCAAATGAAAGCTCATTTAAGAGAGACAATGAGGTTCTCAATCATGTAGGGAAGAGCTTGGGGGTTGAACAATGTGTTCAGAATTACAAGGACAAAGGGATGCAGACTCAATATGAAGTGAATAATTTCTCCAGAGTAAATTTTCTCTCAAAGTTGAATTCTTCTCCTTTTTTCCATAGCTCGGATTTGGCCCATTTATATCCTTCAAGTGTAACTGAAGGGTCGAGCCGGAACGTTTCCAGTATATGGAAGGTCAAAGATCATGGATCTCGTGACGTGACATGGAAACTCGACACCATTTTTTAATTTTGGGCACAAAACCCGATGTATGTGGGTTGTAGTGGTGAAACCTACATATACACATGTTGTACAATAGGTAGGGCGTTTATATGTGGAAAAATAATGTTTTTATCTCTGGTATTTGCAAAAAGGGACTTCAAGTCTGCATAGGGAAATGGAAAAAGGCCTTCTGATCAAATTTGCATAAGGTGAGGCAACTCTTTCTATAACAGATGCCCCCTAATGTGTGAGGTCAGAGGAGTATCTGTGATGGTCGAAATATAATATAATACCCATAAGTGGAGTAATGGAGACCCAACTGGATGAACTAGTTGCTCTTGAGAATATTACAATCTTCACTGGCTTTGTGCACATGGATGTTGTTGAAACATATTTTAATTTTTTTAATCTGAAGACTAAAACCTTCCTTTTTCAGTTTCGGCTTTTCAAGAAGCATAACCCTCAAAATTTCATTTCCAAAGGGCCGGTACCGAATCCCCGACAAATTTAAATTCTAATAATAATAAAAAGCTAAAAATTTAGACTAATAAAAAAGGGGTTTTCGGGACTCGGGGTTTATTAAGATATCGAATCGCAAAATCCCTATCCCTGATTTCCCGAAAAGTTGAAGTAAATAATTATTAAAAGTAAATTAGTCATTTCACAATTTCGAAAATCAAGATTTAGTAATAACATACCTCTTGTCAACTCAATCCCTGAAATCCCGAAACGCGAAATTCCGACTCAAAATCTATGTTAATCTAAATTAATTATGTTTGGAGGTTAGTCCTTAATCCTGATTAATTAATTCCCTAATATCGAAATTTAAGGATTAAGTTAATCATTTCGCAATTTCAAAAATCGAGATACATCGATGACATACTTCATGTCAACATGATCCCCAAAATCCCGAAATGCTTAATACCAATTAATTAGTTAACTAAAATGGAATTAAGTCCTAATTTAAACATGTCACAATTTCACAATTTCGGAAATCGGAATTCAGTAATAACATACCTCTCATCAACACGATCCTCGAAATCCCAAAACGCGAAATATTGACTCTTAATCTGTGATTAGTGTAAATTAACTCTGTTTTGAAAGCATGATTAATGACAATCAATCTTTTTAGGTTTTGTTCACGTTTCGGTTTTCGATTGAATGAAATGTTTCGATTTTTGAATTCAAAAGCGCCAAAATGTGGCCACTTAAATAAAAAATAGCTGGTGATATGTGACACCAATGCGTATCTTAGTAAATATCTACTGCATTAAATGTCTTGAATTCTTGTCAACTGTGTCAGTCCCTTCATCATTAAATGAATTAAAAGAGAGTTTGAAGGTATCTGCTTCGCAACATTTTTTGTTTCATACTATCAAGCGCAATACGCATTCAGCCGAGCTCATACACTCCTTTTCTGTGACAAGTTTTCCATCTAACTTAAAATCACGGCACCGAAAAAAACATTGAAGAAGAGTGAAGATACACAGGAAGGAGATATCATATCCGAAACTACACCACACGCTATCGACTCAATTAAATCTTGGACACAAATATCTGAATTCCTGGAATACGAATTCAAGAATTCTCATACTGATTCGGAGAATCACTTTCGAGACATAGCAGAATCAGAGCTTCATAAGATCACAACGTGCCCTCGGCTTATGGCGTACAACGACATGATCAATTAGGCCCTGGAAAAGGTTGATATTCCGACGAGGAGCATCTTAAATGATCAAGGGGTCATTGTCGGCTCATTCAGGCTAGAACATATACAAGTAATGTATAAGCTCTCAATAAATCCTAAATACACTTTTAATGCTGAGTTTTTAGCTGAATTTCAAAGGAAAGAGTGTACTGAGGCAGACCGAACTTACCCCGATTTAATTAGAGAATGGTGGAGATGTTCATAAAAGTTTAGGGCCGATACCCATGGGGTTTATGCCATGACATCTTTGAACGAATACATGGTCTATGTAGCCATTATGCTGTGTAGACTTTTCGGGAAAAAGGATCCCTGCCATTTTCCTGCAGAATGGGTACCCTTTTTAGAAGAAGCTTCAGAAGGATATGCTTTCAACTGGAATAAGATTATGTCTGATAACTTAGCACAAGAAGTTTCAAATTACAGAGTGGCAAAATCTAAAGTTCAACCAGTGGCCTTTTATATGTCAACATACATTATGGATGCAATTTGCTTTGTGACTCCATTTCCCCTGATGAATTGGATTTGGAACATAACTTTCCCCGAGCCCATTCATGAATATTATTCTTCACTTTGGGAAGAAAATGCTAAGGATGCATTTTACGAAATTTGTCATTTCGTAATAATTCCAATGCATAAAATTTTTTATGGCTATGAACCCCCTTGCATTTCTGAGTCAGTCTCATGAAATCTCAAAGCAATAGCCGACTAGTTTGTTGATGAAAACTTCTCTTATGTTAGGGTTTATGGATGCTCAATCCCCCCTCACGCACTTCTGAAATTCCTCCCAGACAGACTGGTATTGAGGGAGGTAGCACATCAAATAGTGAACGGTGATATTGGAATAGAGTTGAAAGCAGCTCAAAATAAATCCTGGCCAATCTTCCCTGTGTATGTCGGGAATTTTTCATTACTAAAGCTCGACCATTCTAAAGTAGAAGCTGAAGCATTAGAAGAAATAAAATTGGTAGAGATTGAGCACATAAAGCATAACCCTTATCAATTAGTAAGCAGACATTTGATGCACTGTAATTTGAAAGCTTATGAGCATGAAACATCTGTTTATGATGATATATTCAAGGAGGTTAAAACCTATGAAGAAGTATTAAATAGGGTACGAGCCATGTCACCTGACTCACAGGTTGGTTTCATGTCATTCCAAAGTCATAGGCGAAGTGGTTTACCAAAGATTTTGCAGGGTGAACCCACGACCCCACCTCCAGAGCAGGAAGGGCCTCCCCCATGCTTTGAAACAAATGTATAGGATAAAGCAAATACAAAAGGAAAAATGAAGGAGGGTGGAACGCCTTCACAAGAAACAGAAGTCCCCCAGACAGAAAAATCAGAGACAGGGAAAGGAAAGGAGTTGGAAACACCTTCAGAAATCCCTGAGAGTTTTCTGAAAAAGGTAGGAGGAACAACATCGATAGAACTTGGAAGTCCCATTACTTCCTTGACTCCATTGCAGTCTACTTATGGAAACCCCCACAAGGGAGCTCTATACGTAAGTGATCTTCAGCCTATTTCTAGATATGAAATTCCCCCTTCCAATTATTTTTTCAGTAAGAAGATAAAGGCTATCCTAAAACAGGAAATGCATCCTAGAGGAGATATGATGATTAAAAAGCACAAAATCATTATAGATGGACAAAAAATTAAAGAAGGAGAATTCACTACAGAGATAGCAGGCACAATGGGAGCCTTAGCATCGACGAATTTATACTTTGTGGGTAGTTTGACAACTATGTTGGAACAGAAGGACCAAATGATAGCTCAGCTACAGGGTCAATTGAAAGAGACCGAAAGAAATATCAGTTGGGGAATAAAAAAGGGTCTAGAACAAGCTAGATTAAATGATATTCAAGAAATTCAGAAAATGAAAGCAAGCTTAGAGGAAACAAATCATAAAATACAGGTCACTCAAGCACAGGTCATAAAGAAAGAGGAAATAAATAAACAATTACAAGGTAAGATTAATTCCATTTCAAATCAAGTGGTCGAGCTCGAAATCTTCCAGGCCCAGGTATCAGAAATACATATGAAGATAGAAAAAGAACAACAGGGAGTGTTTTCTAATCTGGAATTTGTCTAGAATTACTTTCAGGAAACTAATAAATCCTTGGAAGATATTCTCCAGAAAGAAAGAGAAGTAAAAGCAGCCAAAATGACTTTAAAAAGCAGTGTCCCTTTCAACAAAGGAGGAGGTCGAAAAGATTCAAAAAATATTTGTTTCAGAGCAGGTTAAAGGAGATGTAATACTCAAGGTGTGGGAGGCAAGCCTTGTAGAAAACAAAAGAATAACCAGAGAGATCAATGATGATTGTCAAGGAATTTTTTATCTTTTAGAAAAAGATTCTTTGAACATTGGAAAAAACAACTGTTTGGGGTTATTAGGAGTAATTAACATTGTCAAGAACCTACTAAGATTCAAGGAAGATCTGGAGGAAATGCAGGTGGAGATCCCAAAAATAAAGGTAATCAATGTCACTGAAATCGACAAATGGATAGTGATGTCGAACTTAAAGTTGCAAACTATTAAGTTCACAAGGAAGATAATTGAAGATCGTTTTCCCGAACTATAGAAAAAGTTCTTCATATTTGAGGCAAAAGATATACTAAAAGCTCCCAGAGTTTTGGTGAAGTTTTTGGGAAAATGCATTCACTGTCTTAAGACAGAAGAAGGAAGTTCGTCAACGCAGACATGAAATATTGTTTTGTATTTTTTCATTATTGAAATAACAAAGTAGTTAAAATAGAAATGTAAATGGTTCAACATTGCACATTCATGTAACCATTAGTCTTAGGAAGTTAATTAATCACCAACGGGAAAAATGTTGGGTGATGATGTATAAATATATTTTCACAAGACTGAGAAAGGGATTTTTTGGTTTTGAGGAGAGTCGATTGTATAAAAAGTTTTCAATCCATTTTGATGTAAATAATGCAGACGAGATTCTGAGTCCTGTCAACTTGAAGCTATGTGTTCTTTAACCCTGTTTACAATATATTTCTATGTTTCTATTTCAATGTCTTTCTAATGAATGATCAACTATAAGTTTATTTCATACATCTTTTGTAGTTTGAATTGATTTGGTTATCAAATTATTTACAACTTTTCCTCTGAAATTGATATCAGTAATTTTAAGACCTGTAGATCATTTGAACGATAATATTTAACACTTCATTAGAAATCTCGTTTTTCTCTTTACTTCCTATTACAATATGAGATTCTTTTGTGATTAAAGCCTCATATTTTTTCAGCAGTATTTCGTTGTTATTTTACTTTTCTCAAAATTGTTTCAAGCCCAGGAAACAACCTCAACTGTTATTATGTTATTATTTTGAATTTTAAAACTATTTTTCCTATTTTCATCCCTTAAAAACTGAAGCAACAATTTATCAAATTCTTTAAAAAATTAAATAAAATTTTACTCTCCATGACTGTCCCAAATAACAGACAGCCCAACATAGAACCTGGTCTCCAAGATCAAACGAGCATTGCTTTAAACCTTTTTAATATTATTCTAAAAACAACGACTAACCAGGTCGAATTAGAACATTCATGGGAAGATATTGAGAGAGATATTAGCATACAAGAACAAAGCGAAGATAGACTGAGGTAGTTGGGAAACCAACTCTAATTTATCCTTCCTTTTGATTTTTACCCTTGATTACCTTATTTTTACGGATTCCTTGACGGTATACTTTAGAGACTTAAAGTATAAACTCAGGAACAATAGATGCCAATTTGAATTACGCTACAGATCCATGTGAAAATATACCAAACAATTGTTCATGGCCATGAATAGGAAATACAAAGGTGGCTACATGCCAAAGGATGTCATAGTCACGAACAAGGCCTAGTAAAACCAGCCTCAAAATCAATCTCAAGATATCTGTATACAATGGAGTACAATTTGATCTCCCATGATCACTGAAGTCACATAAGTACTGGTCCAATGAAAGATAGAAACAGCTCAGGAAATATGCAACTATGAATTGATGTCTTCAAGTCTTCTATGCAATCCTCCAAAGGTGCAAGTTTACATCGTGTGAATAAAGGAGTTAAGGTTGAACACAATGAGACTTCGTTTGATTACCGATCATTAAGGTATATTGTTAATAAACGTGAGACAACCTACCAATAATGAAATTAGGTATCAAGGCACTGAGTACATTCTTGCAAGTGTGAATAGAGGTGTCAGGGTCAAACACTTGAAGAATCCATTGATCAAGAGACATTGATGTATTCCCAACTGTCGATGGTGAGAGAACGTGCCACTAATGACTGCAAGCCTCTAAGTACTCATATGACTCTAGGTATTGGATTGAGAATAGATGGGCTGAAGTCGATGGAAGGAGACCCACTGAAAGGAGAGCATTAAGGAATCTCTCATCACTCAGCACGAGGTACAAAGAAGGAGATTCATGATTTGGAGGAAATCGGACGAAGAACAAGTTCACGAACCAATGACCCTGTGTGTCTTTCACATGTACCAGATGCAAGTGGTACACGAAAAAGACCCTCTGAATAGCAGCCAATAAGGAAAATTGTTGACAAAGGCGGGGAAACCACCAATAAGGATGGTGGAATCCAATACAGTGCATGAATCCCAATGTGTGAATAGATTTATTTCCATCGAACACAAGGGAAACCACCCAGTCAACGACCACTGATGAAATGTCAATTGTTGGGTTCAAGGTTACCTACCAATGATGAAAGTAGGACCAGGGTGCATGATAGCACTACAACTTCATGTAATTCTAAGACACACTGAGGATATGGCTGACATGAAAATTCAATAGTTCTGAGGAATAGCCAACACAGGTTGATAGACAACCTTTTAACAAGAGCATGAGACATATGGAAGATTCTGGCAACATAGACTCAATGATGAAACTTTGATATGTAGGAGGCATCAATCAAACTCTCCATAGGGACTCAGAGAGTAACTAGTCAGGGGAGTAAACTCTCTGTAACAAGCTCAACTTCCTAAGGTCATGCTAAACCCAAAATTTTGATGATAAGTGGACTCAAAAAATTTGTGCTCTGTTCAAAGGCGACACGACTACTGCCAATATAAGATAATATTATTTTCCCTCTAGTCTTTTTTTGTTTTTTTATAGTCAAATGAATGTTATGATACATAGGAGGAAATGAGTGTCGCAAGTAAGAAATCTAATTTCAGCAGTGGAACATACCTATGCTCAATGCAAGGGGTTCCATGCGAGATATGGACACTCGGGGGAATGCTTCCTCTTGGTTATAGGGTGTCAAGCTGAAAAGGATATAAACAAGGCTCTGCTTGGTTGGTGATGCAAATAGATGAGGTGATAGGCTTATAATGAAAAAGCGAGAACCGACAATAGGCTCTATACTGCAAGTGAGAGAATGAGAAGCAATTACAACTTAACGACCAAATTTTATTTTTTTCGTAATCTTAGTATACTTGGTTTGAAAAAGGTGTAAACTTGCGCCAAATAAACGTCCTTTGAAATCCAATTTATGAGTGTGAAAGAGACAAGTTCACTCGAAAATCTTTTCTCTTTTTGAGAGAGTCGGAAAAGAGCTTAAATCAGACTCGTAGGGAGTCCTCTAGGTATAGGTCAGCATGTTTATGAGTATGAAAAGAGGTTCAAACATAAAGTCATGTATTAACTATAAGGGACTCTCGATCCTACAGAAAAAAAAATCTCTTCATGGCAACTGAATGAATCAGGGGATCTAACTAGGGTATCCATGTTTGATAAGTCTCTACCATTCGATAACGACACTTCTAGTTGCAGATAGAAGGTTATGTGTCGCTATGGAATGGGTTCGTACCTAAGGCATATGAGCGACAATCATAGCCTATAGGATGATGCAAGTATTCATGATGGATTGGGTACCTATCCTATATGTTGGGTAACGAAAATACCTGTCCAAAGTTACAAACGGGTGACAAGATGTTGAAAAAATGCAAGAATACCTAGAGAAAACCACCAAAACCAACTCCATCCACTGTTGTATTAGTCCATTAGGACAAAATATTGTGCAAAACTATGTAAAGTGGGTAAAATTTTTCTATAAATAGTAAAAAAAAACAATTTTACTATACTGTTTCTATTTTTTACCCAAATAGTGCATTTAGGACCAAATTGCCTTCGAATTTCATTTGCTGATTACAGGAGCTACGGGCGACGGAATCGACAACCATCAAGAACAGGTAATTCATCTTTCTCTCCTCTTCTTTTTCAGTGGATTAAAATTTGTGATTAGGCTTCATTTTTAAAGTTATTTAGGACACAACTTCAAAACTGAGGTGTACATGAGCTATAGTTCATTGAGTCGCATATACACATGTTTATACGCCATTGTTTTTAAAACAACCAGCATATAAGCAACCCTATACGTGACTATCAACACTACAACTCGCGTACATGTCTATGGATAAGGTTTTTTAAGTGTTGCTAACTCAAAAAATGATTTGAATCTTGCAAGATGGTGCTAAAGTGGAGTGAAAGAGAGCATGAAGAGGCAGATATTGCAGTGGATAGCGATCCATGGGCCTAAATGGCCTTAAAAAGATGTGGTCTATACAATTTTTGGGCTCTCAAAGGTATGAGGGCTCAAGTGAGTTTTCTTTAGCTGCTAGTGAACTATTGGGATCCGGATAGTGAGAGCTTCAACCTTGATGGACAACCATTAAGGATTGAAGTTGAGGACATATACTTCTTGATGGGATTGTCGTGCAGGAGTGATTTGGTCAACCTCAAATTCCAGGGAGTTGGGATTAGCACAAATATAGATGATTACATTGCCACTCATTACATTGCAGGGACCGAGAAGGTAGGGAGCTAACTCCCAATCAGAGCGATCAACAATCTGAGCCTCAATATTGTTGTCATGGTTTTGACATGGATCACAGGGACCTCTTTGCACTAGGCATCGAGGCCAATTATGTTTTATTCAGTGGAGTTCTTGTGACCCATGGTTTATGACTGTTGCACATCACTGCTGGCCAATATGAAGAGCCACCTGAAAGACTGCAAACTGGGTAGAAAGAGGAACTTTGGGTTCGCTTCTATCCTTTGTAGTTTTTTATTAGAGAAGGTTCCAGGCTTGGGCCCTAGAGTTTAGATTATTTCACATGGACCTCTCAATCCAACCATGGCACGATGGACTGAGGTGATGAGGCGATAGGAGGGTGGCAGGGTGCCAATACCCTACAATGATGACTTCTTCTTCTAATGGAGTCGACAAGTGATAACTCTGGATGACTACCCTTATGTAGGGATTGACTTCAGAGGATATCCAAACATCTCATTACCACCAGGTTCCACCTACAAAGACATAGGTATGTCAAAGTTTTTTGAATATTTCATTTTGTTTGTATTTTTGTATAAGAAAAAAAAAACATTTTTGGATGATGTCAAGTACTAACTAAACATGTATGTGATGCAGATGTAGGTCCACGATGATTAGACAGAATTCCACGACATTATCGGAGGCACCAAGGAGATGAGGTAGTGGGAGGGAACGCAGAGAGAGGGCTTCAAAACATGCAGAGAAACCTGTCTCGTTTGACGCAGAGGATTCTCATAGTTTAGGTGGAGGATCTGTCGGAGGCTATGCAACAACAGATGGTAGGAGTGCCCCATGCTTGGGTACGATTCTTTCAACGTCTCACAAACATCGCAGTATGCTATCATAACACCCATCCGACACCACAAGTGTAGATGTTGTGACTCTTGTATGATCGGTTGTATATGTATATTGAGGGTGTCAACCCCAATTTTGTACTATAACATCATATTTTTTGAAATATATATAAAAACATGGATCTTCGGCTTTACTTATGTTACAATATGTAAATTGATGGAAATGTTTACTTTTCTTTAGTTATGTGACAAATTCCAATCTAAAACAAAATTATCATACGCATTGGATACATAATTAGAACTCCTAGGTATGTGATGATAAGAAATCAAATCAAAATGTTGTTCTAAAAGTCGTACCTGTAAGAATCATCGAAGTAGAGTAGGGTCTCGCACACGATAACTGACATACTACTAACTGGGAGTCTAGGTGAACTTATAACGAGCGAATACCATGTGAGCTCGCATCACATAAAAGTTCTATAATGACGCTATATTTGGCCACATTATTCGTGGATGGCCCTAGACAAATGCCACCTGATGACACCAGTAGACCCTCGAGTGAGTAAACAACCCAAGCGGTGGAAGACAAGTTTCATGTATGACAACTGGCCCCGTATGTGAATCCTAGGTAGATCGAAGACTCTGTTGACATCTACCAACCAAGGGAAAACTTGATAAGCAAGATGAAGATAAATTAAAGGGAAAAGATATATACACTAAAATACATTAGTATACAAAGAGTTACACCCAAGCTTGGAGCTCAAGCATAATATATTTTCAGATAGATCCCATTCCTGGGCTCAGCCAACATGTTCCCTTCATAATATTCTAATTCATAGGCTCCTTTTTCTAAGACACGTCGCACTATATAGGGACCGTGCCACATGGGTTTGAACTTGCCTTCCCCCAGCGGTTCTTTGGCTTGATCATATAGAAGGACCAAATCACCTTTAACATACTACAGAGGACAAACAAACTTATCATATTGTACCTTGACACATCTTTTATTCACTTCGATAGTAGTAAGGGTGTCTCTATGTTGATCATCTAGACTCTCTAGGTGTACGAGGCATTATTCGATATCAAAAGTGTCAGGTAGAAGCGCACCTGCCAATATAGGTGAAGGGATTTCAAATTCAATAGGTAATATTGACTCCACACCGTGCACTTATTAGAAAGGAAAAAAACTGGTGGACGTCTTGACCGAGGTTCGGTATGCCCAGAGTGTTGGATAAAGCATGATATGCCAGTCAGATTTACTTTGGCTGACAATTATCTGCAAAATGGTCTTGAGAGACTTGTTTACGACCTCTACTTGTCCATTTGTTTGGGGGTAGTAAGGGGAAGAATGAACATGCTTAAACCCCAATTTAGATCTTATTTCTTTCATCATTTCATTCTAACAATGACTTCCATGATTAGTGACAATCTCACTCAGGATTCCAAACATGGCTATAATTTGATTGAATACAAAAAAGGAAACAGTCTTACCATCGGATTTAACTGTAGGCATGGCCTCGACCCACTTATTAAAGTAGTCTACGACCACGATAATGTGTTGACGCCCCCTAGCCGAAGTTGGGTTGCAATCCACAAAATCCACCCCCCACTTGGTGAAGGGACCAACGGTGACGACTGGATGGAGAGGGTCTGGATGTGAGTGCATTTTCCTAGTGAACACCTGGTAGGGGTGACACTTCTTAACCACTTCGACGTAATCTTTAAATATAGATGGCCAAAAATAACCAGCTCGCAAATTTTTTTGGGTTGTCGCAAGCCCAAATATATGACCACCACAAGCCCCACTATGGAAGTCCTTTAGAATAGACTCAACTTCTTCATGAGTTAAACAACGATTCAAGATATTGTCTAATCCTCAACGATACAAAGTGTCACCGATGATAAGGTAATTCTTAGCTTGGTATCGTATACATCGTCGATCATCTCGTGAGAGATGTTAAGGGAAATTCAAAGTTTGAATATAGACAACAATATCTCCATACCAGGGGTCTGACGACGAGACAAGGAAAATGTGTTCATTCACAAATGAATCAACATGAATGACATCCTCGTCTAATCTAGGGAAGTCGAATATTAACTCTACAAACACTAGAGATTTCTTGGACTTCATAGAAGCAAAATCGAGATCGAATTCTTGTAGAATGACAATCCATTTAGTGTACTTTCCCCCAATGATATGCCTAGTAAGAATGTATTCAAATGGATTGACATATACAATCACAGTATTTTTGCAAAGAAATATATAGTGTTGTAATCGTTGGACTGCGTGAACGATAGCCAAAACTATCTTTTTAACATGAGAATATTTGAGTTCAAGGCCAACTAAGTTTCGACTAAGATAGTAAATGACATGCTCATGGAGCTCGTCATCCTCCTGAACCAAGACCATACCAATCGTCTCTTCGAATGTGGAGACATAAATCAAGTAATATCTATCGTAGTCTGGAGGCTTCAACAGAGGCGTTGATACCAAGGCTTTCTTCAAAGCATCGAAGGATTCTTGGGCTCACTCATCCCAGATAAAAGGAGTTTCCTTCTTCAAGAGATGAATGAAACCCTTAGTAATATTGGCATAGTTCACTATAAACCATCATAAAAAGTTAGTTTTCCCATCTAAACTTTCAAGTTGATGAATAGTGCATGGGGGAGGAAATCGAAGTATTTCATCAACCTTTAACGAATCTACCATGATCCTAGTCTCAGAGAATAAAAATCCTAGAAGTCGACCTGACCTAACGTAAAAGATGTATTTATGAGGGTTCATTCAAATGCGATAATGGCAACATATTTCAAAGACTAGCCGAATTTCCTTAGGGTGATCCACTCTCTTACAGGAGTGAGCAGGAAGATCGTCGATATAGGCTTCGACTATGTGCTTGAGATCATGAAATGTGAAGGTCATAGCATGTTGGAATGTTGCTCCGACGTTCTTAAGGATGAAAGACATCTTCTGGTATGCGAAAGTACCCCAAGGGAAAATAAATTTCGTCTTATGTTGGTCCTTGGGTTTAATATGAATTTGGTTATACCTTGAAAATCTGTCCATAAAATAAAAAAACTTCACTTCCCATACATTCATCAAGAATCTGATTGATGAAGGGTGTCGGGAAGTTGTCTTTAGGACAAGATTTATTCAAGTCATGGAAATCCATGCATATGTGGATGGTTCCTTGATATTTATTCACCAAAACGGGATTGAATACCCATTCATTCAAGGGAACCAGGTAGATAAAGCCAACATTAAGCAGTTTTTCTACCTCTGCTTTAATAGTAGGGTCCTTCCTAGGATTGACAAATCTAAGTCATTGTTGAAAAGGCTTAGCATCCAGGTAGGTTTTAATCTCATGTTTGACAATTCGAGGGTCGATTCCTGGCATAGATTCATATGACCAAGCAAATACATTGTGTAATTCCTTGAAAAGCTCGGTGTAGATCATAATTTCTTCTCGAGAATAATTTGCACCGATGTAACATTTTCAATATTGTCAAGGGTACGAGATATATCGATCATAGCGGTAGGAGAGATACTCGCCATGTTTCCTTCAGCATAAATGTCATGTGTATCGAGTGGAACTATGGTGTGACCGAATATCTCACTCAAAGTAGATCTAAAATCATCTTGTTCGATTTTGGCAATCACTGGGAGAAAATAAGATCGATAATGAATGTCATCCCAAGGCCTGTCAGAACCATTCATGGCCTCTATGATGGCTTCATCTGAGTGCAAAGTCTCATCGAGGAAGTCACGTGAACAAGACGATGAAGTGGCCCACATGGGCTTTAGAACAAGATCCTCCTCGTCCATCTGCGAGGTAACATGATTTAGATCGGTGAAAGAGTCAAGAACAACTTGATATATAATCTCTGTTGCCGATAGTGGCATGACCATTCTAGAATGTGACTAAATTTCACAAGACGCATTCGAGGAAGGTAGGATCCAAGGATTGTTAAAATAAGAAGTGTGGAAAGGAAAAAACCTCTCAGACAAAACATGCATAATCGACATGGCATATATATGGTGAATCGGTGCAATGAAGTCGAAGGTACCCATAAGGGATGAATACATTACGACACCGATATTCTTATTTTTCGGCTAAGAATTGTTGGTCACAGGGATAGACGGTCCAACATATGCATTGGGGCTAGTGTACACAAAGGATAACTGGTCGATCATCATGATCTTCACATCGTGAGGAAAACAAAGAGTGTGTAAGATGGACGATACGATCGCAGTCATAACATAATTTCAATTACGTCCTAGTAACAAGTTATAGTCGAGGGGAGAATCATCCACCTCGACATCCACCTATACCATCTTCCCATCTAACTGGACCGGAAAGGCAGGAAGAATACCGTGAGGGCAGAAGGAACGACCGTCAAAATTAGTCAACATGGTCGGAGAGCAAAGGGCTTTCCAACAGACTAGGGACATCACACATGTTGAAGCACCTTCATCAATAATATTACGCTTGATGGTATACTTTGAGTAACCCACGTGGATTTGGAATGCCACATGGTAAGGAAAGCGAGGCTTCACATCTGTGATGTCAAAATGATAACTTTCGAGCCACAAGAATCTAGAGCTCCTAACGCAGATAGAAAGACATTCCTCTGTGAAGGACACGTCTGGAGTACCTCCAGAGCTGACATCGCACAAGAGGTTTGACCCATATCCTCAACAATAGAGTAATTATAGGTGTCTCTAGCATTAGGATTGTGGGTAGAGCGCTTGAGTACTCCTTTCGGAATACGAGGCGGGGGCTCGAGTTTTTCGATCTATAAGGGAATGTCCGAAGGAGGGGGAGACTCTAGACCAGGTATAGTATGTGGAGAATTGTAATCGTGAGACTGAGTGGCTACATTAACCTCATATTTAACCATATTGATGCATAAACGGTCATCATCTTGCGTCGGAAATTTTTGACTCCCACTCACCGCAGTTACGGTATTTGAAGAGATCGAGGCCATGTGATGATTACGTGGCAAAGGATTAGCCAGCACGATGGGCGGTAGAGATAAAAGCCTTACAGCTTCCAAAAGTTTGGGACATAAATGGGTAGCGTGATCATCTATACAGATCTTGTAGGGAAACTTCACCTTCCACCTTTCTTTCTTTCCCTCGCCAACATTATTATTCGACTTCTCATTATTATCATTGTCCTTGGGAAATGGGTTTATTATTATTCTTCCCACCCCTATGATTATTATTACATCCTTTCTTTTTATTCCCTCCTGGTTGTTGGTTACCATTCAAGTTGGTTAACGATTGAAAATAATGTGCATCCACCGACTGAGTGGGATTGGAGGATACAGACGGAGTTGGCCCTCCTATAGACTGGTTTAGAGACAACTCTTTCAAATGGCTTGTCATCGAGTCTGCATATTTCACATTGGCAGAGCCTACAATGCCATCGACATGAAGCCCGGGATTTTTTCTAGGGTCATAGTTTGACCTCGATGCATCTGGAAGAATCTCGTATAACATCCTAGACTAGGCATATATAAGATCTAACTGCTAGGCTTTAAAAATCGATTCTTCCTCATATGTAACCCCAGATGTAGAAGCATCCTTCGAAACATAAGTTAGTAGAGACTTGAGGAACCACTCTAGCAGGAATTCCCGGGGTATGAATATCTTGATCAACCTATTTCATCTACGCCAATCCTGGATGTGATCTAATATATGAGTGGTTTTGTTGTGACGTAAGGTTGACAGAAGTTCTAAGCCAACATCATAACGAACCGACAATTGGAAGTGGTTGAGGAAAACTAAGACCATCGGAATAAAGGTTTTGTATGTTTTTCTAGGTAGCTCGATGTACCATTTCACGATGACCCCCGTGAGGGTGCGTTGAAACAATCTTAACCAAATAGAATTGTCATTAAGGGAATTCAAAGAGCACCAAAGGTGAAAATTAGTAAAGTGATCACCAGGATCCTCACCATTCTTTGCTTTGAATTTTGGAATATCTGAAGGAAGCTTGGTGGGGACGGGGGGCCATGTCAGATCATGACACAAAGGATCATTCATTAACTTAGATAAGTCTGGCAGATTGAGCATGGCCAGAAAAGGGAGACAAGGTTGTGACATATGGCTCCAAGCTCCCTGGAAAGATTGTTGTTGGGGAATCACAGCCCATCCAAGGTTCTGGTAAGCACCATGGCTTGTCTGGGATTGTAAGACCCTCCTCCAGATTGATTCATGAGGGGTTGGTTGGGAACCATTCCAGTAGGAATGTTATGATGAGGGTTGCAAAAACTACCCCCAGCCAGAGTAGGTCCAAGTTGGGGGTTGCCCAAGGTGTTAAACTGACCTCCTCCGGGTGTAAATCTGGAGGATAAAGGTGGATTCATCATGCCAAACATGTTGTTTGGAATCGGTACATAGGGGGTAGGTGTAAAGGACAGACCGTAAGTATTATCTTGTCCGCCAGGTTGGTTACTCCATCCAGAACCATTAGGAACGGGATTAGACCAGGGGTTAAAAGGAGGAAAGCCTCCAACTGTAGGAGTCGTTTGTGGGATATGAGTACCGCCAAACTAAAATGAAGTATGTGGAGGAGTCGTGCCCTCAAGTCCAATGCTAGTACTCGGACTAGACGTTGGGATGGAGGATGAAAACTGCGATGTGAAATTTAGCATACCATAAGAAAAAGGGCTAGAGGCCATAGGGATGGAATGAATATTATAGCCCGATGAGTGGCGAAGGGACCCAAAAGGGTTTGTGACTATAGGTTGAGTATTCACTATAGGATGGACCGAAGTGACAATAGAAACTTTCGGCACTACAACCATTGTGGTTGAAGGTGTTGAAGGAGTATCATTAACTATAGTAGGTATGGGAGTTGAAGGACTCCCAATATCTTTCTGACTCGATTCATTACTCATCCTTGTATGATCACAAGTCTGGTAAGTGAAGGTGTGTGTACCACGTTTGATAACTTTACGCCTTTTAGAAGGTAAAGACTCAAAATGCGGTGGTAAATGTAACAAGAGGTGAGACCTGCGGGGAAGCTGATCTGGCTCCACGATGACTCAAGAATCGAGATAAAAAACAAATCCTAAGGCCAACTAGTAATCAAATAGCATGCCAAAATAAAATAAACAAAAGGCCAATATGCACATAAACAGGGTAAAGTGGTTGAAAGGGGCCTCCCTCCCTAAAGTAGGTATGCCTCTCCCAAAAGGGGCCTGAGACTCCCTACTAAAGATGAGAGGTATCATAATTAGTTATAAGGGCCCTTGTGGGATTAACAACCAGTCAGTCAAATCCCCTTGGAGAGGTAATCCTCCATAAAGGTTATGTGTTGTCTGACCCTTATCTGACCCAGGGTACTTGTAGAATAACTCCTACAAGTAACCTATGTTGTACCTAGGTCAAGCAACTAAGAAACCACGATATAAACGATGCACAAGAGAACAGTCATAATTCATGTCCACCATATGGGTAGGGTAACAAATCCTGAAACCTCAAAAAAACCACCTCTCAAAGAGGTAAAGGTACTAGCAATATCCATTTATATGAATAGATCCCCAGAAATATATCTAACGCTAAGAAGGTATCGAGGGGATATCCATTCAACCAACCTCACACGACCTCGTGCTTAACTCTGGTGTAAGCGGAGCCTCCTGACATCACCAATTACACAATGGATTTATCCACTCCCTTAGTCAGACACACATGTTGATTTAATATCCTTGGAGAATTTTACTCACAAAATCCTGTTCCAAGGCTCTGACCAACATCGCCTCTGAAGTTGAGGTTTCTTGACTAGATTTTCTCCTTATCTCCTCAGCCAACAAATCTCTCACAACAGAATCACAATCTAAAACATTTGTTGAGATAAAGCTAATAGAGGTGACTAGATTACCCCAAGACTTAGGCAATTAGCACAATAGTGTAATACCTTATCTTCATCTTCAAATTTAACTTCCATACTAGTCAATTGAACTATAAGGGTATTAAAGGTATTTAAATGGTTAACAACTCTCATACCTTCTTCCATTCACAAACTATATAATTGCTTCTTCAAGAAAATTCTGCTCGTCAAGGACTTCGTCGTATACAGACTTTCCAACTTTCTCCATAAGCGTAACTTGTATCCTCTCCTATAATATTAAACATAACTTCATCTTCCAGACATAGATGAATGATATTGAGTGCTTTTGCGTCCAATTCTTCTGATTCCCCATTCACCATGATACTTGGCAGTTTCTTTGTCCTACCCGCCAACACTTTTTGCAACCTTTGTTGCACTAGCAGATCCCGCATCTTGAACTTTCAAAACTTGATTTTTTTTTTCCACTAAACTTTTCCAATTCAAAATTCAAGCTCTAAACCTTCGTCATTAACACAAATCACCCCAAATACCACAACTTATAATAAACTAAGCTCTTTTTAATATGAAATAATTCTTATATTTCATAATTACAACTTTTATATATATATATATATATATCTTAATATTTTTAAAACATTCACCTTTCTTAAATAAATATTCATCCACTCATTTAATATAATTCTACCTCACATAACATTAGGTGAGATCCACCCATAAATGTAATCCTTTAAAAAACTATATTTTAAAACACATACTCCATCCATTATTTTACAGGCATCTTTTTCATGTGCATAATAAAACAAAAAAATCCGTACCTCTTACCTCCGTGCTTAATACTTTGTGCTTGGTGCTTAATAACCCGCCGTATGAGGAGGACGCCTCCCAAACAGCATGCACAACGCGTCTTGGACGCTTCTCTCTCCGTTAACAGGGCGCGTCCCTCTCTCGACGCTACGCCAGCCAAAAGACGGGCATCTGGGTGTGGAAAAATTCAATTTCTGAAGTGTGGAGTGGGGGACGCTCCTCCAACACTTTTTAGGGAGCGTTTAGGTTACAAACTAATGCCCTTGCTAAATTAGAACTCGATTTCCAGTATTGGGATCGACCTTCCACAATCAAATTTTCTAGGCTCGTTTACTTGTTTTGATATCATTTGTTGTGTGTTAGAAGCATAAATAAATCAGATTTTAATGGCACAAATTACAACACAGAAACAAGAACAAGTACACAAATTTAACACAATATTTTTATGTGGTAAAACTTTATACAAGAAAATATTCATGAAACAATGATATTTAGTTTATTTATCATTCAAGGAAAATATTACATTAGTCAAACAAGGCGGACACTCACTCAACCTTTCAAGTCTATTTGTCTTTATGAGCATACATGGATTTATCGTAACTCTTCACAGTTTATAAAACTGATTACATTATTGTAGATTCCAAAAAATTGAGTGATTTGATTAAACAACTAACTAAATAAAATGAGCTACTAAATTTACTACAATTCACAAAATCTAAGCAATTGGTTAACATATCACAACATAGAAATCTAAGAAAATCTAGAAAACATTTTTTAATTATAATCATTTAAAATATATTATTTATCAATGAATTAATCGATTAAAAACCTTTGTCAAATAAAAATGATCAAATTTAAACATTTTACCTTTGTAATCAAAAGACTAAGCTCCATTCCTTTAGCAAAGTAGCTTTTAGTACTTGTTATTATTTTTTCATCTTACATTTTAATGATAGTTATTTTTTTTTAATTTAGTTATGTATGAAAATAATAATTTTCTTGTAAGCACAAAGAGATGTCATTTCCTTTACTGCTACATTTTATCATACATATCGTCCACTTTGCAATTGATGCAGTCACATGATGGCTCACTCTTGCGCCACATACTTGTAATTATACAAAAGCGAACATCACTAAACCATGGACGTAGTTGGTGCCTGAGTCCATCAATACAAAGACAAAAACGAATACCATAAGACTCTTAGTTGCATTCCCTATCCTTTCCAAATTCCTAAATATATGCCCAACTCTAGATTTTCAAAGATGCACGCACAAGGAGTTGTGATGCCATAATCATAAATGATGGCAGACTGAAGTACTTCAATGCCATTGCAGAGGACCGTGGTGTATACCTCGTGTGGACTAAGATGCAAATAAAGCAGAGGGGAATGAAGCCGAGAATCCAGGGGAAGGGAAAATGTGTTATCCCATATGTTATCATCATACTAACGAGACCACCTCTAATGCAATCCACACGAGAGGAGGTAGACATGTGTTGAGGGAAAGTGATGCCTTATGAAGGGATCACGAGACATGTGTTGATAGATAAGTTTGATGTGGTGATGTCATCGAAAATGATGTCGATGGAGAGAGGGGTGGCATCCCCTCCTAAACCATAATTTTCTTTAATTAATGAGTTGATTTGACATTTGATAGTGGGCCACAATTTTTTGTGTGTGTGTGTTCTTGGATCATTTGCTAAGGTAAATGGATCAATGATGAGGCCATGTTGAAACTACTAATCCCCTGCTCCATCTTCCTAGCATATTTGGTTAGACTGTCAGCGTTCCCATTTTTCGTGTGGTAAACATGATAATACTCCATAGACTTGAAATTTTGGTCCTCTTTCTGTAATTCTACTATAGATTCATTGAATATTATGTTGTGTATTCTTACAATTACAATTCTTTCACAACCCTTTTATAATCACCTCATAATTATCTATTACAATGACACTTAATGAATTGTCTTCTTTTATTAGTTTCATGCCCATATATATTGTCCGAACTTTTACTTGATTATTTGTATTGGTTACCAACCTCAAGCACATTCTATAATTTGTTTTTCTTTAGCATCATAAATGACCCCCTCGCCCGTGTTTGTCACCCCTATGGAGCTTATTGACTGTCAACTCCATAATCATGTAGCAAATCACCCTCTATGTTATGTAACTTATGGAATTTCTTAATGAATATCTCTATTTTAGTAATGGAAAACTGTTTTTTTTTTTAACTTTTTAACATTGAAAATTGATTATTTGCAATCCCTTGACCTCCAATTTCATCTTGGCACCTCTATATTGCAATTTTTTCACTCTAAATACACATTTCCAAAATTAAGCAAAAATTTCTTCCAGATTTATAAAAAAATGTCAAGTGGAAAAAGGTTTTGTTCGCTACACAATTAGCCCATCATCCACCTTTCTTGAAGGCCTCCAATTCCTGATTATTACATGGGAGGGGAGAGACAATTTATAGTAGCAGAATTTATTCCAAGATGCCACTAGAGATGCCTAGTAGAATGATCTTGCTAGTTATGCATATCTATTTATAACAATGACAATTTTGTGATCAACAATCCATAAATCTTTGTTGTTTTCTATAAGACTGAGCTATAGTCTATCATTGTATTATATTTTCATAAATTTGACTAAAGACATTATATTACTACTATTTTGTATTTTGTGCATTACATTTTTGAGATTTCTCAATATTTTGTAGTTCAAATGGATAAATTTATTGGTATAAATATTATCTTTCATAGATGAATAGTTCATAAAATATCTAGGGTTGAGGTCGAAGGCATGGAAAAATATTCGAATGAATTAGAGATTAAATTATGAGCTTTTTAATTTACGTAAACTCCAGTTCTAGAATATTTTCTAGTATTCTAAACTCTATTGCATTTGTTGGAATAAGCATTGGCACTAGGGGATCATGGAGTCATGGTAATAATAATTAACAATGGATAACTAATGACTAGATTTAACCTTATCTTTAAATGGTTTTAACTCTTTAGCAACACCTACATAAAAACCTTTAATCTTGATCTACCTTTTCTACACTTGAAATCAAGATACGATGATTCCAACGTGTGGGACCAACCTTTCTTCCACCTCATATTACACTAGATTAGAAAATTCCACCTACAGGTGCTTGAGATATAGGTATCGTGGAGGAACAATGATTATAATTTGCATTAGATTCCTAGTGACCAACCTTAACTTGATCTTAACTTGCATTTACCTCATCAACAACATCAACCTAGAAATATTCAATTTGAAACTACTTTGTGTTGAGGCCACAAACCCTCCTCTCCCCCTATCCCCCTCCCCTTTACTTTTTCTTGTAAAATAAAAATGAAAGGCCCCCCTCACTAAAATTTCATCCTTAATAACTGATCCTCTACTGCTTGAGCCTAATGTTTATTTTTTGTCTACGTTGATGGAGTTGGGGGTTTGATCTTGATTGATGATTATCTTGAATGAGTTTGGTGTTAATGATTTTTCTGATTGATAAATCAAATTATGCATCTTCCTTCTTGCATGTTGTGCTTCATGTCTTCATATCTATGCTTTCACATGTGGATCCTACTCTTTTGTTTCAAACTCTAAGTCTGAATCAAAAAATCACTAATCCTTCTTTTGAATTGAGACTTGGCACACATAATACCAAGATACTTATCTACAACCACCCATGATTATTGTTGGAGAAAACCAACAGTTCTTTATAAGTTTACTTGGTAGGGAATATAATATTCATAGTGTATTGGCAAGTCTCCTTTTAATCGCATGATTGATCTCATTTTTTTGTTTTTTAGGAGTAGGTTTGCAGACCCACTTCATTCGCTTGACCACTCCATCCTTGAGAGGTGTTAGTCCTTCACCTTGTTTTTGATTGATTGGGTGTCCTTAGTCCTTGTCCTACCCATTTTCCATGATTTTTTATTAAACTCTGTTTTTCCCTTCCTAGCTTGACAACTTATTTTAAATCTTTTTATGCACTTTTTAAATGATTTTGAAGTTTTTGAAGATTAGGATATGATATGAAAGATTTCTATCACATCACTTGTCTTTTCCACATTTGAATTTTCAATTTTTGTCAAAGTGGAAAGGGCGCTGCAAGAATAGCGCTATTCTTGCAACGTCAGGAGTAATCATTCTTTTGCATGCACCACCCTACCCAGATCGTGTTCTAATGTTCAAAAACATTATTAGAGGATTTGCACATCTCTTTATGATCTATTTCAGGTTGTTATTCTTATGATGACAACTAAATTCAAAGGATCGAGTTGTACTCGCCACCTCGACATCAAATCAACACGCTCGATTATCATTCCATATGAATGAAATCGGTGTCTGCCTATTTTAGCATGTATGTTATTCTACGCATGCTTTGCAAGTAAAGAGATAAAATATCATTTTTCAACAGCCCTCGAAAGTTGGAGATCGAACCCTCGATCTTCTCGGAATTTTATGCAGTATTGTATCAGTGTTATGGCACCCAAAAAGAGTGGTCAGATAACCATATTGGAGCCTGAAGGGACATAATTGTTTGAAGCATTTCCTCATATGGCACATAAATTCAAGGATGTTGTTTGGTTCGACTTCTTCTAGACATTCCAGGGACATGATGAGCATATTTGTATGACATTTGCATATAATTTCGATGGTTTCGAATCTGTAGGTTGTAAACTTCTTATGCATGTGACATAGCATTCCATAGATAAATCTTGTAGGTTACCAGTATATGGGGAAAGATGGTGGAAGAAAGAAAATGTAGTCATGGAATTTGTAAATCAGTTTTTAATTCCAGAAAAGAAAAACCCCAATTGGAGCCAGGGTATCCCACACAACTGGATGAGGAAAGAATGCCACACTGCTCTGTTGATTATCCACATGTACATTACATGTGAAGGCAGATTTTCTCTTGTCCATCTCTATCGTATTAGACTGTTGATCCATGTAAATGGTGATTACCCTCTTAACCTACCTTATTTCTTATTAAAAAGTTTATCCAAGATGTCTAAGAGGATTTAGTCACACCCTGCAACAACAAAAAACAGTCTTTTCATCAAGGGTTGATCAAAACGTTGGTAGTCTTTTCCTTAAATGAAGTTCAAAGGTCTTGGGGTTGGTTAATCCAGTCATTAAAACCTAATCTACGGGAAACTAAGTATAAAACTGTCAAGGAGAAGAAACTTGTTAAAGAGAAACAGACCTCTCAAGACACTGAGGTTTTGATGAAATAAAATCCCCTTGCAGCTAGGGTAACTCGTGCTGGCATGAGAAAATTACAAACCCAACAAGCTATTGGTGATTTGCCTATGGGTAAAATTAATGAAAAAGACACTACCAGCCGAGGTAAGAAACTTAAAATGGATGAAGAGGCTGACATCCATTTTGATCCAGATATAAAAAGGGAATTTGATGAACATGAAGATTACATCACAAGTCTAGTTCAAAGTCTAGCTAAACAGAAGTAACAACCTACAGGCAAGAAGACTGCAAAAGGTAAGAAACAAAGTAAGAAGAAAACACTTGTACCTAAATGTCCTAGAAGAAATTCTACCAGATCTGCAAATAAATTCAGACTGAACTCAAAATCCATGTTTCATCCTTCCATCAAGAAGGAGAACCTCATAATCATAGAAGACAACTCATAAGACTCCAAGAAATGGATCAAACAACAAACTTTCACATCTTCTTTACATAGGTCAAAGAAGGAATCTGAAGAACAAAAGAAGAAATGTGAAAAGGGAAAGACGATTGCACAGTACTCCAGAAGACCTGTGACCAGGGAAACTACAAAGTCAGCTTCAATATCTGAATCTACATTTAAAGGAACATATGCAGTTAATGATGAGAGAAGTGATATTTTTCCAGAACTAGATCAACTGCAAGATCTTCCAGAAACCAAAGACTCAGAAAGAACATAAGAAGAAGACCTCAGTATTGGGCTATCTTCAAAATATGTAATTAAACTAAGGAAACCCCAAGCTTCAATAGATTTGAACTTAGCTGCGCCAGTAGAGAAATATTCAGAATTCAAGGTAGAAGCAAGGAAGAAAAAGACAAAGTAAAGGAGCTGAAGAGTATGATCAAACAAGTGAAGAAATAAAAATATTTTGTTGAGCAATGGAATGCTAAACAACAAGAAAATATACAAGATTTCAAAAGGAAGAGGAAAGAGCAGAAGGCATTACTGAAGGAGGTAAGAGAATTCAATATAAGATTATACTGGCATAATGTTGTGCTAACAACTAAGCTCAAACAAAGAGACACCAGGGCTTCTGTAGTCATCATACTGGATTAAGTGGAAAGAAAAATCAAAATTTCTTATAGCCAAACCAATATTAATCAAGAGTTAGTGCAAAAATCATCCAATATTCCCATATTTTTTGAATCACAAGGGAACTAACAATATGCATATCTTGTGAAGAAGAAATGATATCCCTCATGAGTAAAAACCACCTAAATATATGCAAGAGATGACTAGATATGATTCTAAATTGTAATAAACAGTTTCAAGGATCATCTCCAAACAAACAACACATAATCCACTTTGTTGATAAAATTGACCCTTGAAATTTCATATCAATATTACTTGACTTCCCCTTGATCCTAAAAAAGGAAACATATTTCCCACTATACTAGTGTGAGAGTTCTAGCACCTCCAAACCTAGACCAAAGGAACCTCCTAAATGATTTTTCCAAATAGGTAAATGAAAAATAGAAGGAAACCATAAAAAGTCATAGGAAATATGATGAGCCAACCTAATCTTTCCTAGAACTATCATTTTTCCTGTAAATCAAAGATCTTTGTATCATGAATATTATGTTTTCTTCTACAAATTTTGAAGATTCCATCTCCACTTATCCAAAATATAAATATCCAAACAAAAAAAATGTCCAAATAAAGAACAATATCACCATCTCCAATGTTTCTCCTTGGATAGGTTCAAAGGGGAGGTTTGTCCTCAAAACTAATTAGCCAAACATTCATGTTGGCATCAATAATTGATTCCTTAAAGGTAGTACAAAAGAAATTCAATGAATGCATGGATATTTTAACAAGGCCATCTGAAATCTAGATGAAAGGCAATGCACCATCTATGAAGTGGTTATTGATCACCTAACCTTAATGGAATTAAAATACCTATATATGTCTTTGGGACGGTGGCAGAAAGGCACCATTGGACTGCTTGAAGGCAGGGATGAATATATAAGATTAATTGCAGGCTTCGGTGTTTCAAATCCATCGGTATTAATGAAGAACTTGATAATATTGAACAAGAGTGGGGTGCAGGAGGGCTGGTAACAACCATGTATTTAGAGTATTGTGAAGGTATAAAGAGTGGCTTTGTTGTACATCTGAATGCACAAATGGAGAGGGAGTGGAGGGAGGATTTGATAGAGGAGTTATTAGGGAAGAGTGCCATGACGGTCTCGTCAAAATTCAAGAAGATTATTAAAAATAAAATAAAGTTGAAGATTGGCACTACCCTTCCAGGTACTGAAACCGCCTCTATTTCAGTTAGCAATATATCTCTATTTTCTTCAGTGTGGTAGTTCATTCACCTTTGCTTAACGTTGTAGTGCAGTTCATAGTTTCGTCTCAGGTGTTTTTACAAAAGCTTTTGTTGCCTATTTTATATTCTAATATTATTATGCCGAAGGCATATATTAGGGTGGGGTTTTGTAGAAAACCTGTCAACTGGTTGACAAGTTTTCTAAAACCATCCCTTAGAAACTGCCAGCAATCAATTCAAACTATTTATTCATTTGCACCTCCAGTTGTCTGTCACGTGTTGTCACCTCACACCTCAACTTTGATCAGTTAATTTTATCTCTGAGCGCAATAAATGCATCAACAAATATATCCTTGGGTAGAGCAATTGGGTGCATCCTTGGCAGAGACCTGTTTCAAATTTAGTTGTAAGCTTAAATTACTAGTGAATATATATTCAATGGCTAAACCCTTTATAGGTTGATGCTGAAATACTGCAAATAGAGAAAACACTAACCTATTGATGAACGCCACAACATTTTACCAGAGAAACAAATGCTGACATGGATAGAACCAGAGTGAGGCAAAGAATTGTAAGGAAGTGGTAATTCATCCATTCAAAGAGAAACCATATGACCGTGGCACTCGTAAGAACACTACCAGATATTTGCTTGTTTCTCCATAGCAAGACATCGACAGTTGTATAGATGTATTGATAAACCAGACAAGACATCGACAACTGTATACATGGTTGTACGATCCATGTATGTAGGAATAGGTTTTTCCCAAAACCTGTCAACAATGCCTCTGCCTCTTTTGTTCTCCACCTTTCCTCTTCTTCTCTCCACCCATCCTTTTCTTTGTTGTCCATTGGATTGACGTCCAGATACCACTCCGTTGGCAACCCGATACCACTCCGTTGTCAACTGGTTCCTTGTGGCCTTCAAGATAGATATCCCATTTTCGATCTCATCATATTTTTCCCACTGCCTCAGATGTTCCCGCCGCCTTCCATACTCATTATTTTATTCTTCACCACCTTCCATACTCATTAATCTATTCTTCAGTGGGAGTTGCTCCAGTTGGATTTGCTTACCCTCACCCTCTGCTTTCCCTTCAGTGGGAGCTGCTTCAAATGGATTTTCTTCTGGAACAACACTCTCTTCAACTGAGGTACTTTTTTCTTCTAGAATTTCTTCTTCTGATTCTTCTTTGGCCAACTATTCTTCAACGTTTTCTTCTGCTTTCATTTCATTTCAAGAACAATTTTATTTTCCTTGAAAATATTTGATGGGAAAAATCCATAAATGGGAGAATTTCATATTTACCAGGAAATCAAGCAGTGAAATTGCATATGACCAGGAACAAACAATAGGGATTGTTGATTGTTAGCATTCAATGTTTAAAATTTATAAATCAATGTGGAGAAATGACTTACCGCTAAATTGTTAAATATGTATGCACTGAATATCAACAACGCCCCTCAATCAAGAGTATGCGAGAGCAGACGATCACCCTTCTCCATCTCCCTGTACACAAGAAGAAGAAGAGGATATATTGGCATATGGGTTTCATTGGAGTGCTTACTAGATTTACAATAATATTTGGAATAGGTGGATTTCGTTCTCATGATTGATTTGAATGTAGCAATAATGGGTTGAATTTTGGTCTAATGATTGATCCATATTAAACAATAATTAGATTCTCTTTGTATCACATTGGTTTTGCAGCAATAATTGATCATAGAAGCAAACAATATTATTTGTCACCTCCAAAGATTTCCACGGTGTACAGATCTTTTGATTTATCATGGCATGAAGAAATTCAAAGGATGTTGTGAATTTTGGTCTATTTTAGCAAAGTAAATGCACTTCTTGGAATGACACCCTTGAGTAGTTTTATAGGTGAACACTAAATGACCAAATAAAGAAAAGAAGATAGTACTTATAGAGTATGAATATTGGGTAAGCAGCCATGTTCTATACGTGTTCTTCAGACTTCGATTTGATTTATGCCATATTTGATTTAGGTTGTTATTTTATCACAATTAGTCCAACTTTAATAGATTTGTAAACCATTTTATAAAAATAATTAAATTTCAAATTTCAAATCGTATGAATAACGCCTTTGTTATTTATTTAAATCATAAAAAAATATATCTACAAAAGTACCTCTCCATGGTTGTTAAGGCCTTTTCAGTCATGCGCTCGATCTGGGTAAGTTTCATAGCTTCCTCTATGACATCCACCTCTTCTTCACTTGCAATAATTCCAACGGGTGCAACACCGTGCACAAACAATCCATCACTTTGATTACCAGATAGTCAAGGATAGTCAATTGATAAATGCTTTGCTGCAGAGGATAGATGGATCTAAATGTTTCTCAAATAAAAAACAATATCCTTGGGAACATGGTAATCATAGATCTTCATATTAGTAAAAATATAATAACTATACCTGGAATCTATTGTTTTCTATCACCGTTGTTCTCATATGGTAGGCCTTGAAATGAATAACTAATTGATTCCATGCAGAAAAATATTCATGGTGGCAAGGATTTCATAAGCTACAATTGCAATGTCCAGGAGCTTCAGTGGAAAATAAAAGAAACAGAGAATAACTTCAACACATGCCTCTTCCTTGTTCAATGATTTTCACCCTCTTCTTATTCTTCCGTTTTAATAGCAACGACATCCACAGGAGATTCAACTACAAAAACTTATTTAACAGGCTCGACTTCTTCTGGCACTTAGACACCTTCCTTTTCAGATTCCAATTGAGTCAATTATTCTTTGAGCTCCAATGTAGGGGTGTTTCAATTCATATGTTTCTCGTAAGAGTTGGAATTCATTCTTGATCTTGCCTTACTTTGATAGAGATGGCTTCCTTCACTAGGAAATTGGACTACTATTCTACCGCTACTGACTGACGGACAGACATCTAGGGAGTGAATTCTCTAGGTTAGCCACACGCTAGCATGCATATATACATGAGGTAATTCATGCACTGTAGAAACACCACAGTGGACATACCAGGACAACCTCTATTGATGACGTTCATCCCATAACACATTTGAAGTAGACCATCGAATGAGCAACATCAATAGCACACATCTAGAAGGTATCACCCGAGGAGGTAAAACGTTATCCTACTCCATGTAACCAAGGCACATGAGTTGCATCTTGCCTATCTGTTTTTGGGCCTCCACCGATCACTACGCTTATATCGCCCCTCACAAATTTTAATTGCATATCATTGCAAGGATTTGAATTCTTCACCCACTGATCCAATGGATACACCTGCCTCCTCGTTGAATAAGAAGGCAGTTTATCACATATAAGTTGGACTGACCTGCAGAACACTTTATTGACATTCGTATAAATCCATAACCTTAGTGGTGTGCATAACTCCAACAACATCGAGGAAATGCTCAACATTGTAGGAATCAACCAATAGACTTCCTTGGCTTGGAGGAATAACCCCACCAAGTTCAAAAGATTTATTACTTTCTCCTCTGACAAAGACAAGTTGACAGACATAAACCATTTAGTGTCTAACAACATCACAGTTTGGTTCTCAACTATAATACAATCAAGCACTTCCTTAAACATCATGACACCTCCTGTATCCACTGAATCCCAAAATATTGTATAACCTTTAATTAACACCCTGTTTTCAAGCGCCCTATGTTTACCACCAAAGTCAACCCCCACCATCGCTCCTATATTCCCCCATTGTCTATCATTGATGTAATATGACATTTCCTCATCCACAAATAACTTGTTTTTGTCCTTCCTTACCTGGAAATTCTCTCCAAAGTAGTTGAATGACAAAGACGACATGCTCTCAATCGAAGGATTAATGGGCATGGACATGAAACCCGACAATGGCCCTGCCTTGTTGGTCACTATAGCGCAACCCACTTTCTTGAAGACACGATTTGGGGAAGGTTGCAATAGTGCGTAATTTGGGAACAGGGAAGGGAAGGGTTGAGATAGAAACCATCCCGTTCCACCTTGGATGATCGCCCCCATTGGGGCGAGCTTCATGATCTGCCATACAACAAGGGCGAGTTGTAAGAAAAGAAGGCCATCGTCCAAAATTGACTCTATTTTTACCTTTGACAAAATTTGTAGCCATAAGCGAACCCAAAGTTGCAAGGCCACCATAATTCTTTTCAAAATTGCATCCACTACATCCTTTGACATTCTTGTTGAACCAACAATGAACGTCGATAGCCCAGTCAGTCATCCTACTAATCTTCGTCCTCCTCTTTGATGAATACCACGCTTCTTTTCATTCATATGTTCGACCGTGGTAACCTTCACATATTTTCGAATCAATCCAACTGACACAATAACCTAGAGATGCTTCAAAAATGTCCATGATCAGGGACGACCCTTGCATGCAGAGTGTTGCATGGCACTACATGGATCGTGAAATTAGATTAAATTTTAATAAAAGTGGCAGTAGGTAAATAATTAAATTTGAATATTAATCTTTCATAAAAAGTAATTGAATGGTGAGACATTTGGAAGATGTTGCGATCGATCTGCTTCCATTCCAAATATGTCGAAACCAAACCAAATGACCAATATCTTAGGATGATAGTTCACTCACAATGCTTATTAGATTGTTAAAACTCCAATGTAATAAATCATTTTAAGATGGATTTGGTATAAAAATGTGATGTCATGTTCATGTCGGACACATTTGGTGTAAAGATGTTATGTCATGTCCATGTCAGATGGTGTATCAACTTACTTTTGAATTCAATTATATTAATTTTATATTAATTGTCTTTGTGATTACATAGTTTATATAATTGTGTTTGTGATTACATAATTTATTTTTCAAAGTTAATTACATGATTAAAATTTTATTAAAAGCAAATTTGCTTTAAAACAACTCTTTAAAGGTATAAAGGTGTTGCGTTCCAGATTTCAGTTATCAAGTTCGATTAGTTTAATGCATATTTACTTTGTTTAGTTATGCTTAACATCTTCTTAATTCCAAGAAATTGCTCGTGAGTATTTATAGTTTTGAAGTTTTATTAGTTTAATGTATATTTTCTTTGTTTAGTTATGTTCAACATCTTCTTAATTCCAAGAAATTGCTTGTGAGCATTTATAGTTGTGATCATGTCAACATGGATGATGTTTGCTTGTTAGCATTTATAGTTGTGATCATGTCAACATGGATAATGTTAGACATGATCAACCTAAGACTTCTTCATATAATTTTTGTTTTTGGTGTTCATTTCATTGAGCAACCTAAGACTTCCCAATATGCAATTCTTTCAATTTCTCACTGCATCATTTCATTGAGCAACCTAAGACTTCCCAATATGCAATTCTTTCAATTTCTCACTGTTACAAATTTTGCATTGGCACTGAATTCAAGACTTTGTGACATTAATGGATAATATCATTTTTTTAATGCTTTTTAATGTTGTTGCATATGCCTGTTTAGAGGTTTTTTTATATATACTTTTGAGAAGTTTAATGTTTTTTATTTTTTGTATATTTTTGTTTCGAGGTTTATATATATTTTTTAGAGGTTAAATGTTTTTCATTTTGATTAGATTTGATAAGTTAGTTATTATTATTTTCATATTAAAATGGATTTAATATTTTTTTATATTCTTATTAATTATTAATATTTACAATTTTAATAATCTAAAATTAATTTTACTAAATTTTACATTAAAAATATCAATTTATCTTTTTCTTATTTTTAAAAGTTTAAAAATCAAACTCATTACACTCTATCTTTCTCTTTTAAATCTCCTCTTTTTCATTTTGTAAGTACATTACAATTTATTCCCGACTTTTAATTAGTCATGAAACAAGTTTTCTAATTATGTAATATAATTTTAATTATTAAAAATTTAACTTAAAATTTTTAATTTAATATTTTTCTTTCAAAATTAACAAAAACATTTATTGTAATTACCACTACTCTCAACCTTTGTGAAAAAGATTTGGCTTTTTATGTTTAAAACATTTATTGTAATTACCAATACTCTCGACCTTTGTGAAAAAGATTTGGCTTTTTATGTTTTAATGTAGAAACCAAAATACCACTTTGTAATATGTCTAATTCTATTTCCAAGGAATATGATTTTAATTTTAATTTTTTGTTTTTTCTTGATCTCAAACTAACCTACTATAGATGAAAGGATGAATTGCTCATATTTTGTAACTAGAAAAATAATATATGTAAGGTTATATAATGTATAAAGTTATTTTCAAAAGTGGAAGTTGGAAAGTAGTGAAAACTTTAAGTTTTTTGCTTTTACTTATTTTAATAATTAAACTAGTCATTATATTTGATTAAACAATATTAATGTGAAAAAACCTAATAAAAATGCATACACCTTGTGAGATGGGTGAGATGGGTTAGAGTGGGTAGAGACAATGTGCATAGATGGGTGTGGATGGAGAAAGTCAATGTGCTTTTGGGGGAGACAATGTGCATAGATGGATGTGAATGGAGGGAGAGAATGTATACAAATTTTAAATGCACATTGTCTCCAACTTCTTAATTCATGTGAGCTTATGCAAGCATATTTTTGTGCAAGTTCTTACAATGTAGATAGATGTGACCTACCTAAATGAAATTTCTGAATATTGGGGAGAGACCAAGAGCCTCTCCTATATGTTCAGTGCATTCTTGACAGTGAAAAAAATTTAAGAGTCAATATGATGGCAGGTACATGGCCTAGATCTTAGAAATTTGCAAAATGTTCCAAAATGGACTTGGCATCATAAGTTAAGTGTTTGTTCATTTCAAAAAAACTATCATGGCAGCTATGACATTATGCCAAGCTATAACCTATAACCAATTCACATATTATAATTGTCCATGCCATGTTCTAATTCCCCAAACAAGTAATTTAGGGATTTATCAATATATACAAATTGATAGATCCAATATAATCCAAACTATGTTTATTAAACTCCTTGAATTATAGAAATCAAAGTATAAAATCAGTGAATGATATACAATGTTTAGTTAGCTAACCAAACTTCAAGAATCAAAATAGTGTCATACCAATACTTGCATTTGCAATTATGTGAGCTCTTCATTATTGTTAGTGAAAACAAATCATTTCCAAATCCATTTATTACTCTTCAACAAGGTAAGGGAAAATCCAATCTTTACTTGAAGACAGAAACTAGCCACTTTGTAACTTTCATCATTATTCAACATACAATGTTATCACAATTTCATTAATTATATATAAAAACATTGAATACATTTCATCGCAATTTCTCACATACATAAATTATTGTACTTTTAAAAAATTATATAAAAATATATCTACTTTTACTTCTAAATTAATTTTATTTATAATTTTACTTTCATTACTTAGACATTCCCATTCTCCCATTTTGAAGGAGTATACTAGTTATATTTATATTATTAACAAGAATTTCGTGAGTTTATCTACCCAGCCAGTAAAGATGAAGAATACAGAGTCACAATGGTCTTGTGAGAATTCAAAAAGATTTGAAAAAATATGTTGAAAATTGGCACTGTCCTTCCAGGTTCCGAAACCGCCTTTATTTCAGGCCATTTCAGTTTTAGTTAGCGATCTCTCCCTCTATTCTCTTTACCTCGGTATTCTCATTAAGATCGTTCACGATTACTTCATGTTGTATAAAATAAAATAAATTTAATTACAACTTTATCATGAACACTATTATTTTTTATTAAAAGAATAAGATCTACTCGCCACAATTTCTCAAACATAATCACTACAATAAGATGAACTGTTTTAACTCCAGCAAACAAGGTAGGGTCTTGTTAATGTTTTGAAGGTGAAAAAGAAAGTTAAAGGTTTGAAGGTGAAAAAGAAAGTTAAGATTAAGATGATGTTGGTTAGTAGGAATTCAATTCCTATTATTGTATTTTTTTTTAAGGAACTATTTAATTAATGAACTATGCATTAGTAGGATAATTAGATGGTTGGGGTCATTAGATATCTAGACGCATATTTTTTTAACCTAATGTAATAGGAGGTGTATGTAAGGGAGGGTCTTACAAATTGGAGATGTTTAAAGCAATAGCTGGATTTGCAAGTGTAGATAAAGTAGTTTCAAATTGAAGATTTCTAGGTTGATGTTGTTGACGAGGTAAAAGCAAGTTAAGATGGAGTTAAGTTTGATCACTCGGAATCTAATGTAAATTTTGTTTACTGTGTACTTGGATTTGAAGAGCTAGCAGGTGGATTTTTCCAACCTAGTGTAATAGGTGGTGGAAGCAAGGAGGGTCCCACCCATTGGAATCATCATAGCTAGATTGTTAATCAGTTTTTAAGGTTGATGTTGTTAAAGAGTTAAAAGAAAGTAAAGCTCAAATTAAAATTAGTCATTAGTGATAAAATGCCAATTATGATTACCATGACCCTTGACGTTCAAATTAAAGCTAGTCATTAGTGATAGAATGCTAATTATGATTACCTTGACCTCATGATCAGCTAGTGCCAACTAGTCAAGGAGGATGGATTCGTATTCCATCAAATGCAATCGAATTTACAAGATTAGAAAATACTCTAAAATTGGAGTTGATGTAAATTAAAAAGCTCAGAATTTAATTTCTGTTTTATTTAAATCTTTTTCCATACCCTCCACCTTCATCTTGGATCTTTTATGAATTATTTATGTATGAAAATATAATATTTATACCAATGAATTTATTCATGGGTGAGTGCAAGTTAATGGTAATCTCTCATAATGAGTTAGTGACAATGCAAACATGGAAAAACAACTATTTCTTAATTTGGAGGGATTATTCAATGTGCTTTTAAAATGAATTTGAATATGGTGAAAAAAGATGAAATATAGAAAATTGAATTAGAATATACAACTTTTATTCATAGAAATTGTGAATAACTTTGTGAAATTTGATTTTTTTAAACAGTCGTACCTTATTTTTTCCAACAAAATATAAGGTATATGTCTCTTTTCGTGTAGGTGTTGAGTAGCTTAATAATGAAATTCCTTTCCAAAAACTTGCATAATTGTAGAGAATTTTCCAACAAAATATAAGGTATATGTCTCTTTTCGTGTAGGTGTTGAGTACCTTAATAATGGAATTCCTTTCCAAAAACTTGCATAATTGTAGAGAACAACCACTTATTTAGTGTGTTGTATTTTTTGGAAATTTATATTATTATTATTGTTGTTGTTGTTATTATTATTATTATTATTTTAAATTATGAAAGTCAATATATACTTGAAATTACAAGGTCTTTTGTTCATGCATGCTACGAGGGTCTTAACATGATCAAAATAAATTCTTTTTTTTAGATCATACATATGAATCTCTTATACTGACGTATAACTCATTTTAGAAATGGTTGATTCCAAAAAAAAATCATAACATAAATAAAAAAAGTATGTATTCTAAGATTTATATATATAAACAAAAATAAATAAATAATAATAAACAATATTAATTTTAAAATAACTATATATTTGAAATTTACATAACAAAAGTGATCAAACTATTTCTCACTCATGTGAAATCAAAATCAATACAAGAATTAAAAAATAATAAAATATCACCCCCTCCCACATATAATTATTAAAATGCATCTCAAAATCTTCAACCCAACATAAATCACATGCCCTCTCCCATGAACTAAGCTTACTCCATAAATCACATGCTCTCTCCCATGAACTAAGCTTACTCCTATGGATAAGCTCCCGATGACACACTCCAATTGACTAAGCTCACTCCTTAGTCCAACAACACAATTCAAACATATACTATAATAATGCATGTTCTCCCATAATAATATTAAAATAATAGTTATTCCAAAGGATTCACATTTTTCAAAAATGTATATTAAAATAATGCAATGGTCATCGGGGTCTCATGATGGGAAGGTGGTAAGTCTTGGTAACTCCATGATGATGGTTACTCCATATGAGAGGTTGAATAATAACAAAACAAGTGTTGCATGGCAGCATGGTCCTTACTAGGTTGGTATGGGAGTAAATGTGACCTAGTATAGGCAGGTGACTAGAAAGTTGAAATACATGTGGTTTGCGTGCAGAACATAGTATTCCCGAATTAGTTCTTCTTGAAAAAATATAAAAAATTATCAATGTTTGAATAGTTGTTGGACACAAAAAATTTAGCATTACCGAATTTGTTATTTTTAAAACTAGGACATAGAAAGTCATCAGAAATAAATAAATTATACATACGAAATATGTATTTGTATAAAGTAGATATTTAGTAAATAAATTATACATACGAACAATGTATTTGTATAAARTAGATATTTAGTAAATAAATTATACATACGAAATATGCATTTGTATAAAGTAGATTTTTAGTTTTATAGATACGAAATTTGTAGCCCTCATTGCATACGTAGGCAGTTTTTGTATTGCAGGTTCTCGGGCTGGTGCGCTGAAAATTGGGTGTCTAATGTTCCGTGGTCTACAAATAGTACCGACTGTTCCACGATATACAAAATGAGAGGCGTAGTTGCGGACTATAGAAATTTACCAGAAATTAATAATGTTTGTTATATAATAGAATAGTAATAACATCTGTTGCACCGAATTACTTTGTTTTAAAACTAAGGTTTTTTTTTGAAAAAAAAAGATATAGCATTGTCAAAATAGTTTTCTTTGCACATGTTTTATAGAGCATGGACGAACTGCTCATTCCATAATTAGTAAGTCTTTGGATCGCGAGTTGTCGGGCTGGCGGTTTCAAAAATGGGTCTCTGTTGTTTCGTGTCCTACAAAAACCATCGACAGTTCCACGATATACAAATTGAGAAGAGGGCTTGCGAACTATAGAAACTTATTATAAAATAAATAATGGTTGTTACATATATCAGGAAATTACATCAACATTTAAACCATCAACGTCGTCGAAGACCCAAAAATTAACATACAATAGGAGACAAGAAATGTAGCATATCCGAATTAGTTTTCTTTGGAACAAACAAGAAGGTTCCTGGAAACCCAAAGTTTAGTATACAATAAGGACATTTTCGAATCAGTTTTCTTTGAAATATAACAAAAAATAATAATGTCTGTTACATGTTTGTGGAAATTTAAATGCGTTTGTCATATAGACTGGGATTGGGGCTCCCGCAGACCATAAAAAGAAATAAGTACAAGAATTAGGAACGTCAAAAGAAGTGTGCGATGGTAGAGAGGAAGACCTAAAAATAAGAAATTGGAACTTATGAGTCTTTGGTTACAGTTTTCTATTTAAAGAGGACATAAGTGGATTGATAAAGAAAAAAAGATGACAACATAGACTTAAACTGGAATGATAAACAAAACAAGATGGCGGTATAGACTTACTATGAAGTCGATGCATTTTTGTTGTCGTCGTCGATGGGCAGTGGACTCATGTTGATCGGTTGTTTCCCTTCCTAGACGAGGCTTTCCATTCGGAGTTGGAACCATTCTTCGATGTAGCTTTTCATGGGGATTGTGTTGATTTCAACCCAGATTTCTATGTCGTAAATGTTGTTTTCTAATTTCCTTAGATCCATTGAAATACTGTGCAGAATCTGTTCAATTTCTTCATTGTGTGAGGCATAGTCCAGTACCCAATGCTCGTGCTCATCTAGACGATGTTCAAGTATGCCGTAAAACTTTTCGAAAGACAACCCCTTTAAAATATGAACTTGTTTCTGGAACGCTTCTTTGGTAACTAACAAGGATTTGAGAATTAAGTTTGGATCTTGAACCTCGTTGGTAGTTCCGACTAAGTCCATCTGGAGCAGGCTTGTGAATAAATTTTCCTTTTCTGATATGACTTGTTTACATGATTTGACAATGAGGTGCAGGTTCTCAATTTTTTTTTGCCAGCATGCTTTTACTTTTTTGGTGCGCTTTGGGGAGGGGATTTTCTCCTGTCTTATTTTTAGTTCCAATGTGTTCAGGGCATAGTTGGCAAAAGGGTCTAGCACCTGATGACAGAAAAGTTGTTCATTTTTAAAATTTGCCTCCAAATGTTCAAGCAAATCATCGGCCTTCTTTCCGAAGGAAACTAAATTTTGCGATGTTTCCCAAGCTTCAGTAACTAGCTGCATTCTTTTGTTGATTTTGTTCTCTACAAGGGCTCTAGAGAATGCAAGGAGGGTAGAGGATACTTTCATCTTCGTTGTAGTGGTAGAAGGCATGATTTTTTCCAAAGGACTGGCAAATTTTGGTGTTGCAATGAAAGCCTGTTCAAATTCGTTGAGGAGATGTTTCAGATTGGCATAATCTGTCTCCATTCCTCCAATGGAATCACAAAGAACGTCACTGGTTACCTGGTGAAATGAGTAGATTTTGGACGGGGTCATTTGGATAAATTCAATCTCTATTCGATATTTGCCTTTCCTGTTTGTTATGTCTCTCATTTCAATGACCATACTTTTAGATTGGCTGTCAAAAATAGCACTCTGGATTACGAAGGATTCATCTATGTCAAAAAATTCGGTGTCAGATATGTCCACCGTAGACGACCCAATTTTTGCATCTGCTCAGCTTCAATTTCAGTTTGTAGTTTTCCACTGTCAATTTCGGGTTCCTCCGCGTGCCTTGCATTGTTTTTTCTCTTCTTTGTCAGTGGAACTTTGTGAGAACTATCAATATTTATGCGAGGAGGGTTCTTACCTCCTCCTCCGTTCGAAGATTTCTGGGTTTCTTTCTTACTGGGATGGATCATCGAAGAAACACTTCGTGGTGTCATGCTCTTGGGAGTGCTGGCAAGGGGTTGGGTACACTTCTCACCAGATAATTTACCATGTTGTCTGTACAATTCAGTTGTGCTTAGCAATGTCTTTGCATCGCAATGGGCAGAAGCAGGATTGTTGTTGACACTGTCCCTGTCTTGGGTCAGGTGTTTATGGATAAAAGAGGTGTTAAAGCCAACACCCAGTAAATGTTCTCCAAAAATGCCATTGGGGTCGAACCCTTTTATACTTTCAGTGTACGTTAGGTTCAATTTCTTGAAATGGGTGGCAAACTCATCAATCTTGTTGATGTTTCTGCACACGAAGTCTTCAACTTTCCAAGGAAGAGGAATGAACTGTTTTTTTTTTCTTGTCATGGAAAAAATGCAACCAGTGGTTGTATTACCTTGCTATTTCTGCAACAAACATCTTGTCTATGATGTGGCATGGAAGGAAGGCAAGATTTTCCTTAGAGCTAAAGACCATGAGGAGACTTTGATTTTCCTTTTTCTCAAGTGTTCCCTTCTTGTTCAAAAAATTGCTTGTGTGGCCATACATCCGTGGAGCATCCTTGCCTAACAATAAATCTTTGAAAACTGAGACAAATCCATTAAAAACTTCATAAAAAAAATGGTAGGCCTTGTGTCTCCACAAGGCGTCGTGCCATAATGTTACTGGGTCGAATTCACAATTTATTTTATTGGAAATAGAAAGTTTTGGAAATGGGCAGCAATACACAATTGCGAAAATCAAGTAGGATGACATATAAAATTTATTCGATTCTTTGAATCGTGATAACTGGGAACAGAGTTCAATGGAGATTAGCTTTCCCCAATCGAAAATGTATTGTTCCTTGACTGTAAAATACAAAATACAAATAATTATATGGGAAATGCTTAATGTGGATACCTGTCCCATTATTCTTGTAAACAATCAAGCAATTTTCCTGAATGTATTTCTAAAGGAACTTACTTGGAGCCTTGTGATATCTTCAGGAATTGTTGTCGGGTCTTCGAGGAAGTTGGCTAACATGTCCAACCCGTTATGATGTTTTTCTAGAAATAGCTTGTAGTCTTTTCTCTGAACGTTAATGTTGGTTTCGACAATTTCAACATCTCGCAGAAGAGCTGAGGTGACAAAGAAACATGAGAATGGTCGCGCAGTGGAATAATTCTTTGGCCTGGAATATATTTTTTGGCACACCAAGAGACCACCTCCTTACAATCAAAAACCTCAGGGATGTAGCCTACACGAGCAATTCTGGAGTTCCAAATCACTTCATTCTGGGAGGAACGAGATGAATAGTAAAAGTATGCCCTGGACCACTGGAACCTTTGGTCCTCTTTTGCAAACATATTTATTGTATCTCCACAAAAATGTTGTCGACCCGCTGCCATAGGTCTACAAAGACATTTATTTGTTCCAGATGATGAATGAAATGAAAGGTTGGAAGGGCCAATATAACCCTGCGCAAATTTTGGTCGAAAGCGTGTGAATGGGAGATGTCCTTGAGACTTTCGTTGATTAATGGAAATCTGGACGGCTGTTTCATGATGCATTGTTAACATTAAACACTTCTAATTTCATATATATAAATGTGAACATGGTGGATATTGCAATGAGAGATTAAGAATTGCATATTTCTTGAGCGGCCCAACAAGACGACGCGTGTTGGAGATGAACAATCGGAAGGGACAAAATAAGTTTCTGCACATCTTGGTTTAATGTGTAATAATGGGATATCTCCTCGAGTGTTTCACCCATTAATGACAATGTTGGCGATTCCTGCATGGTGACCTGTTAGCATCAAAGGTTTCTAATTACATAGCAAGAAAGTACGGAGGCTGTGGGAAGGGGAAAAAAACCGTTACAAAATAGGGTTGCAAGGTACAACTGTTGAAGGTGAGGGCGCCAGGGTCAAATTGTATGTCTTAGAACTTTTTGATTGTAATACGCGTAACCCGCACACCGTGGTGATAAAATTGGCTAAGTATGGAGAGCAATAGCGGTTGGTCAGAGGAGTCGTGTGATTATATAGATGGAGATAAAGATATCTCAACCCGCCAACGTTGGAACCCATGTTTATAGAAAGGTGACTATGTATATAACCACAAAGCGATAATACAAGGGAAGAAGAAAAGGGAAAAAGGACCAAGGAGTCTGCGATGGAAATGTAAATCATGAAAATTTTGAGTGCAATATGCATATCAAGGAAGAAGAAGCAGCAAACTTCGAATGCGCTAACCTGAAACACTGACTAAGAATTTGAGATTTCAAGAATCTGTGAACAGGAGGATCCAAAATAGGGTCAGAGGTCTGGATGGTCAAATTGTATTATTCAAAACATTTGAATGCACAATCTGTAACACGGAAGAGGGGACGATGTCAGAACCCGGTAGTTAATTTCTATGTTGCGAATGGTTGGATGTGAACTATTTCGTATTGTTGTGTGCAACTGTCACTTGTAAGAGTCATTAGTAAGAGCATAGAAAATGTATATTAGGAAGTACATTTGTCAATCGTGGTACAGTGAAGCTTGGGAGTTCGAGAAGCATGCGATAGAATTGTAGATTGCCAACCCAATATCCGTGGACATAAAATTGCCTAAGGTTTGATTATATACATGGAGATAATGAGAGCCATAATACAGGGGAAGAAGAAAAGGGAAAAAGGAGAAAGGATTCAGCGGTGGAATTGTAGATTAGGGAAATTTTGAATACAATATGTGAACCCGATAGTCAATTTGTATATTGCGGAGGAACGGAGTAAATAATTTGAATGCATAATTTGTAACATGGAAGAGCGGATGATGTTGGACCCGCACCTGTGTCCAGTTGTCAATACTAAGAGGTAATTTAGTATTGAAAATAATATTTTAGATTCTGTTAAATACTTCATAGGGATTAGTATCTGTAACCAATGGCAATCTCCACCCCGCTAGCCTTGCATTCCGTGTGTGAATTTGTATATTGCGGAAATTGAAGGACTATTTAGAGGACATGGAACAATAGAAGTGTAATGTCGAGTCATCCAATCCACAACTCCGCTTCTCAATTTGTATATCATGAAATTTTAGGTGCTATTTGTAACACACGCAACAATGGAGGGCCAATTTTGAGCCCACCTTCCCGAGAACCCATGATCAGAAATGTCAACAGGTATGAAAAGGCACAACTCTCAGTTCAATTATCCATAAGAGGATATAAATGGAACTAAAATTGGTCCCAACACAATAACCGTGGACATAAAATTGGCCAAGTATCGAAAGCAACAACAGTCGGTTGGATTTGTCGTCTGATTGTATAGATGGAAATAAAGATATGCCAACCCACCAACGCTGGAGATGCATATTTCATGAACCCACCAAAAGGAGGATCCAAAACAAGTTGAGAATGCATCCGCAGAGGAGGCGATGCCCAAACCTTCTAATTGTATTTATCCAAACATTTGAATGCATAATCTATAAGATGGAAGAGCGGACGATGTCCAATAGTCAATTTGTATATTGCGAAGACTGCAATTCCAACTGTTTCGTACCTCTGTGTCCAGTTGTCACTAATAAGTGCTAATTTAGTATTCTAAATAATTTTTTAGATACTATTAGATACTTCACAGGGATTGGCATCTGTAAACAATGGAAATATGCAGTCCACCATTTCTGCATTCTGTGTGTCAATTTCTATATCATGGAACTGGGAGTGATGTTTGGAGGACATAGAACAATAGAAGTGCAATGTTGACTCAGCCAGTCCGCCGATTCGCTTGTCAATTCGTATATCACAGAATTCTGGGTGCTATTTGTAGGCTACGAAACAATGGAGCCCCATTTTTGGGCTCGCCTGTGCGCTCGAGAACCCGCGATCGAAAATGTCGCTAGGTATGGAATGCGGAATTTGTGCGTGCTTTATAGAATATCATGTCCATATTTTATAGTCCCATAATACATGGGAAGAAAATAAGGGAAAAAGGACATAGGTGTTGGCAGTGGAATTGTAGATAATATACGGGAACAAGAGAAGGGAAAAAGAACTAAGTATCTCACAAAATAACATCAGGGTTTGCAAGCACCGGCCCCGCAGTGGCGGGCATAAAATTGGCTAAGTATGGAAAGGAACAGTGCTCGTTCAGATCTGTCGTGCAAGGATATAGATGAAGATGTTAAAGCATGAATTGCATATGACAGAGGTATCTTTCGTACCACTTTCTCCACTTGTCACTAGTAAGAGCATTGTTGATGTATATCAAGAAGGATGTGAAGTTGCTAGGGATGGAAAGCAACAACAGATACTTTGAACGAAGTCAATGTGTACGAGGAACCCGTGGTGAAATAGTAGATCACATATTTTTTTAGTGCAAGATGTATATTGCGGAACTATAAGCAGCTGGGTTCGTAAGCGTCGGCCCCGCAGCGGAGGGCATAAAATTGGCCAAGTATGGAAAGGAACAAATCACTGACGTTGTTTCACTACAACATGTATATGACGAAACAGGGGACATAGGTGCTAGGTACCGCAAACCCGGGGCCTGGTGCCCAGATAACTAGGCAAGTATTGGGCAACACAAAGTTATGATATCTATTTCAATATTTTTCATACTAGCATCTATCAATGAACAAAGTTTTCATATTTATATGAATAGTATTCATAGTAATATATATTAATGGATTGGTTGTTTCAAATGCAAGTGATCTCCCAATATGCAAGATGCTTCTCGGCTTGCAAATTTCACTGGAACCTCAAAAATTTAGACTGCAACATGTACATAGCGCAACAAGAAACATGAATTTGCATTGTGGTCTCAACGACATAAAATCCTTATCATCTATTTGTCTTGTATTCATTGCAATGAGATCAGCAAATGTTGGCTTTCCATAAACATCAATATCTAAATTAAATTAAATGCAATCAAAATTTGGTGTGACTTTTAAGTAATTAAAGCATAAATTGCAGATTACGGAAGTTCTTAGGCTGGAAGATGTATATGACGGAACAATGGACATAGTTGTTGAATACCACAAACCAAAACATAATTACCTAAGCTTTGCCGAAGAGGAAGTTTTTTTGTATTTATTCCAATGCTATTGATATTAGTGTATATGCACGGATATTATCAAATAGAAGAAGCTGCAATATATCCAACAAAATTCACAGGAACATTGCGTTGAAAGTTTAGTTGCCTTGTCATTACTCATTATTAATTATATTCATGGAACCCAAAGAATGGGAGAAACACGGGTCCTCCAATTTCTTTCTTTAAATACAGGGCCGCCGCCACATAAGTATGGCCTATGAAACATTATTCTTACATGTAAAATGTAAACAAAGAACATGGTAGGTTTTATTTAGATTGAAGTACCGGGCAGCAGAAACAAAACCTTATGTTTCATGTTTAACCACACAAGGGAAGAAGGTAGAAAATACAATTAAAACAAATACTAGAAATTGGAAAATACTGTTAAAAAATAAACCAAAATTATTCTATATTCAAATAAGGTGGGTTACAAAATAGAGCCGAGGCTATTTTCAACAACGATTGTGATTTTTCTTGCCGTCGACCAATTTAAAATATGTACATTGATGAAGCTTCTTCACAGTTTTCTACTTAATCGGTGCTGCCAAGTACATCTATCCCACTTTTTTGAATATCTTCTCTCTTCTAGACATGGCCTGCTTGCAATGCCTGTTTATTCAACATTCCATTCTTTCTCAAGTATTAATTTCCCTCTACTGTCGAAAAGTTGGGGTTTAAGGTGCTTTGCTTGCAATGTTCCTAACCCTTGACATTCGAGACAACTTAAATTCCATTCAAGCCAATTTTAAAGTGGAAGGAGTCGTTCTATGTCACAACAACTAAAGAAGCAGAAAATAATTCAAGTACGTAGTGACTGGTATTCTCCCTATATTCAATCATCTATTTGTTTGAGAAGCTTGCTTGAGGATTTGTATGTGGAACTTCTTTGCTTTATTACACTAAATTGGAAGGAACGTCCAACCTAGATGCAAAAAGAAACTCTGTTGAGATACATAACTTCTTCAGGCAATAGAGGTGTGGCAAGTGCATCAAATGCTGCAAAATGCACCAGAATAGGTGTGGCAAGTGTATCAAATGCTACAGATGGCATTAGAATATATCTTTCTTCATAGCTATTGATTCAGATTTATGTAGGAACACAATGAAATACAGAAATACACCTAAACGCAGAGATGCAGCGGAAATAAGACTTCATTTCATTAACAACAAATGACTGAAATATGCTTACAGACAGAATGGAAATAAACTAGCTAGGGCGCTGGTAGCTTATCTTTGAGAAGAGA
>JZKD02S0275979.1:374972-390547 GCA_000966675.3 Picea glauca | reverse complement strand
TGGCCCCGGAAGTTAAAACCTGCTAAAAATAGTAAATTGCCAAAATTGCCAGAAAACTGTTTTGAGCCAGTCGGAAAAGGTGGGTGGCCACCGATATCCACCTGGATCAGATATGGACATATGGTGACCCAAATAAAGATATGGAATGTTCATAGGTGATGCCAAATATGTAGAGTCTGCAACTACATCGAGAGGATATCGAACAAACTTTCACAAAGAACATAGATTTCTGTCAAGTTGGCTACCAAACCCACATGCAGGTCACCATACTATGAAATAAAAACTTTTGCAGTGATAATATGTCATTTTATCGACCCATACAGTTTCTGCTACCCGCCTCCGAGGTAGACAAATACTTGAGCAATCTGTACAACTCGATATGCTTTCCAAATCTGTGTTGTTGGAAGAAGATATATACTTAAACGAAGAATTATTTTGCACCCGACCTCAAAATCCATTACAATTCCCAACAATAAAACAAAGAAGTTCAACCAACAAATCTCCAGCCAACATTTTCAATGAGCCAAAGCATCGAACATAGGGAGAACACCAACCAAAACATACTTGTTTTGTTTTTTTGGTCCTCTCTGAACTTTCACAAAGAACATAGCTTTCTGTCAAGTTGGCTACCAAACCCACATGCAGGTCACCATACTATGAAATAAAAACTTTTGCAGTGATAATATGTCATTTTATCCACCCATACAGTTTCCGCTACCCGCCTCCGAGGTAGACAAATACTTGAGCAATCTATACAACTCGATACACTTTCCAAATCTGTGTTGTTGGAAGAAGATATATACTTAAACGAAGAATTATTTTGCACCCGACCTCAAAATCCATTACAATTCCCAGCAATAAAACAAAGAAGTTCAACCAACAAATATCCAACCAACATTTTCAATGAGCCAAAGCATCGAACACAGGGAGAACACCAACCAGAATATACTTTTTCTGTTTTTTTGGTCCTCTCTGAATTTCTCTTTGTATAAAAGAGTTTTGTTTTTACTCAAATCTCACGTCACATAAAACTAGGCTCTATTCTTTCATCTGCTCTTCAATCACATCTCTAAGTTGTCTTACATGTGCATGACCAGGAACATTAGAACGAAGGCACCCTAAAGTGCAACTCTTTGATCATAGAGAGAAATGGCAATAAGTATTTAAAAGCAAGGCTGGATGGTCTGCCATAGATTTTGTGTTGATTCGTTTTAATGACATATGTTCTCGATATTTTCACTTATTAATGCCAACCTTTTTTAATATGTACGCTCAATAGTGACAACCAACACGTATTAAAATTCCCATATCCGAGCAGATTCTGAAATCTGACATCTAAGATATGCATAATATTAAAGAGGGACATGACGTCAATGCCTCTATGGGTAACACGTTCATGAACTTTGCTGAAGCTTTTAAGAAAACTAAAACTGCACAAGAAAAAAATAAAATAAAAAGTATTTCGCAAATTCAAAATGTAGGCAAAAAGAAATTACCAGATCCCATAATATTTGCCTGTCTATTCATTTTAATGGGAGATGTCCTCTAGTTATTAAAGCTCATCATTTTGAAATGCACAATATTGAAGAGGGATATGACATCAAGGTATCTTTCTCTTACACATTCGTGAACTATGCTGAAGCTTTGAACAAACTAAAATTGCACAAGGAAAATAATAATAATAATAATAATTTCGCAAATTTAAAATGCAGGCAAAAACAAATTACCAGATCCCATAATATTTGCCTGTCTATTCATTTTAATTGGAGATGTCCTCGAGCTTTCCAGTTATGAGAGCCCATCTTTTCAAACCTATCTGCTTAGTTATAACTTTTCAAAACATATTTAATGTGTATTGGGAAGCGCAGAAGGTAACAGGGATGGAGCCCTATGTAACAGACGTTACTACTATTGTTCTATTTTTTGTTCATGAGCGTATGTAAAACACATGCAAAGAAAAGTAATTCGAGAATGATAGTTGTTTTGCAAGAGCCCTTGATATTCAAATAGTGCGCAAGCCCGATTTTCATTTTGTATATCGCAGAGTTGTCCGTGCTATTTGTAGGACACAAAACAACAGGGACCAAACCTAGAGCCCACCATCCCAAGAACCCACGAACCAAAAAATGCTCACTATTTTTTTTTGTGTTTTTTGTCCACCAGGGTATGTAAAACGCACGTAAAGTAAACTATTTCGACAATGTTAACTTTTTTGGACATGACGGCCTTCAAATTCAAATAGTCTGCAAGTTCGATTGTCAATTTCTTTATCGCCGAAGTCTCTAATTGTAAATTTTCAGTCGCCTACCCTGACAGCATGCGATGCAAAAACTGATTAAGTATGGGATGATGTCTCCATGCAGGCTGTATATATATAATCTATAAAATTACATATTTCCTATGTTAAATCTATGATGTCCAGGAAACCTATAATTTGATAAATTTCAATGTTTTTTGTCCAGGATCCCTAATGTTAAAGAAAACTAATTCGGAAATGCTAATGTATACACCATAGTTCGATACAACCTATCCGCAAAGGCACATCCATAATACTGGCTAAGTATGGAACCCAATTGTAGTAGGTCAGAATGATCACAAAAATCTTGCTGCTAACCGATTTTCAATTTGTATATCACGGAACTGTCCGATTGTCAATTTTCAGCCACCTACCCCATCAACCCGCGAGGAAAAAACTGGCTAAGTATGGGATGACAACTCTGCGGTCTAGGAAACCTATAATTTCATAAATTGCATTCTCTTCTGCCCAGGATTATTTTAAAGAAAACTAATTCGAGAAAGCTAATGTATACACCGAACACGACCTGTCATAGTCTGATAGAACCTATTCGCGAAGCTGCATCCATAAAAGTGGCCAACTATGCAACTGAATGGCGGTTGCTCAGAATGACTACATAAACATGAAAAGCTAAAGTCAAACGTAGTTTACAACAGGAAAGTAAAAGGGAGAGAACAATTATATCTCCCACACAACAAAAGCCATTGTCATAACTATAAAATCACAGTAACACAGAATCCAAGTAAAAAGCATCGGTAGCCATGAAATATATTTTGAGGCCAATAAACTTTGCTTCAACGCGTAACAGATGCAATTTACATCGCCTGCAATTCTTTAGTATGCTATTTTATCTTAATAGTATTCTATGCAAACTGCAGTGCAAAACAAAATGTGACCAAAGACCCAACTGCAGATGCATCATCCCAACATTTGCAAACCCTGGCCAAACAAGAACAAGCACCAAACAAGAACCCAGCTAAGAAGCACTAAAAGGCCCAACTGGAGGTGCAATACCGATACCCTGCAAAGTCGAATCAAGAAACAATAAACAACATACAACGAAGAAATAAGCAAGCAACAACCCCCCCCCCCCATGAAGGATGTTGTTCCAATCACGATTGCAGAAACCCAAACGTCCAAACTGCAACAACACGAATAGGCACACAAGAACAACAACATGCAAATAAGAAATCAATGGCAGGCACAAAGCAAGCATGGACCACCGAACCAACAACGCCGCTGGAGCATAAAAATTTTAAAAATAGAAGAAAATGTCTTGTAACAAGCCTGTTAAGTAACCATTCAACACTACCAATCCTATTAGGTAAACATTTAAGTCTGTCAGAAATGCACTGTAAACATTTAAGAAAAAAATTCAATGTGGCAAGGCTCTGACGTATCCCAGAAAGAAAAATTATAGTTTTTGTAAGAATAGTTAGAACACCACAGAATGTTTTGGAAAGCTAAACTTTGGATACGCCACCATTTCTAACATTTCCATAAATTTACCTAGCATAAAATGTTAAACCAAACATTCGAATTAATGCTAGCATTAATCCACCATCGACGAATGCATAACAAAATATGTGATTCAAAAAAGACCATATACGATCAAATACTTTGGATATTCCAACATATATAACATTGCGAATAGTGAAGCTGGCAAAAAGACCTCCAATCTCTTATCCAATCATATCAGTACATATATGTTACTTTTTATTATATAAAAATATATGCTTTTATTTACATAGCTCCAACAATAAGTATTGTGCAAATATTTTGGGTCAAAGGACAAAGTAATATGCAGTCAACGATTTATCGATTGCTATAGTCCCTCTACGCCTACGACAGGGACTAATAACGATATTTTAAAATGGTGCACAACTTCCCAAAAAATATTAAACTAATCCCTTAAAATATTTTACAAAGTGCAAGTTTGTCGAGTCTATTGGTCAAGACATTGCATGGAGGGTTGTAAGACTTAGTAAATGTTCCGATGACCTTCACACTCCCGACGATGGTAACTTCCCGATGATGGTAGCTTCCGTTGACATAGTCACAACGATAAGGTAAGGTTGCCTCCAATGAGAGTTTCCGATAGTACATTCTGATGACCCCTCCCAATGGCACATTAAATATAAAAAATAATAAGGCTAAGACTAATTCACGAGCTTAGTCTTGGGACACTTAATAAAATATTCATAAAGTTTTAAAGGTGCTCGAGAGGGGGTATTCCATGAAGATAGAAAGGATTATCTAAAAATAGGGAGGTGTGTCTTAAATGTTAATTTCCCATAGGAATTTTCATGAAGTAAATGTAAGGATTAATGGGGAGAAACCTAGGGAAGGTTTCATCAGATATTAAGTTGAGGTTTATTGAAGGAGGAGAAAAACATAGAAAGTTAAATTAAAAATCAATATCAAACTAAATAAAATGAGAAAACTAAAAAGAATATGTACAAATATTAAAACGAAAAAATAAATGAATATATATAAAAAAATGGAAAGTAAAAACAAGTTAAGATGGAGCTAAGTTTGATCACTAGGAAGCTAATGCAAATTCTTATCATTGTGTACTTGGATTTGAAGAGCTAGTAGGAGGAATTTTCCAACCTAGTGTAATAGGAGGTGGAAGGAAAGAGGGTCCCACCAATTGGAATCATCATAGCTCGATTTCAAGTGTAGATAAGGTTGATCAAGATTGAAGATTTTTAGGTTGATGTTGCTAAAGAGTTAAAAGAAAGTGAAGTTCAAATTAAAGCTAGTCATTAGTGATAGGATGCAAATTATGATTACCATGACTCCATGATCAACTAATGCCAATTAATCAAGGAGGTTGGATTCTTATTCCATAAACTACAATAGAGTTTACAAGATTATAAAATACTCTAGAATTGGATTTGATGTAAATTAAAAAGATCATAATTTAATCTTTGTTTCATTCAAATATTTTTCCATACCCTCCACCTCGACCTTGGATATTTTATGAATTATTCATGTATGAAAAGGTGATATTTATACCAACTAATTTATTCATGGGTGAGTGCAAGTTAATGATGGTTTCTCATGATGCGTTAGTGGCAATGCAAACATGGAAAACAATAATGTGTTAACTTTGATGGATTATTCAAGGTACCTTTACAATGAATTTGAATATGGTGTAAAAAGATGAAATGTAGTAAATTGAATTAGTTTTCTGAATATACAACTTTTATTCATATGAATTGTGAATAACTTTGTGAGATTTGATGTTTTCTAATAGTGGTATGTTATTTTTCCAACAAAAATATAAGGTATATGTCTCTCTTCGTGTACTATATATATATATATATAATCATACATATCGGTCTCTTCTACTACGACGTATAACTCATTTTAGAAATGGTTAATTCGACAAAAAGTTATAGCAGAAATAAAAGAGTTATGTGTTCTAGGATTTTGATATATGCATAGACAAAAATAGATTCTAAATAGTAAACAATATTTATTTTTAAAAATTATATATATTTGGAATCTGCGTAGCTAAATCTACGTGAAAATTAATCAAAATTAAATTAAAAATGGTCAAACTATTTTCCACTCGTGTCGAATAAAATATAATAAAGAAATTAAAAAATAATAAAATATCCCCCCCTCCCCACATATAATTATTAAAATGCATCCCAAAGTCTTCAAGCCAAGGTCTTCATCGGGGGAATGAAATTCCCCAAACCTATTTCTTCATCATCGGAAATAAATTTCATTCCCTCTCTGATGAACTAAACTTACTCCTATGGATAAGCTCTCGACCACACACTCCACTAGACTAAACTCACTCCTTAGTCCGACACGCTTCAAATATATATTATAATAATGCATGTTCTCCCATAATAATATTAAAATAATAGTTATTCCAATGGGTGCACACTTTTCAAAAATGTATATTAAAATAATGCATGGGTCACCGGGGTCTCGTGACGGGAAGGTGATAACTCTTGGACGACGGTAACTCCAAATGAGAGGTTGAAGAATATTTAAATAGATATTTTCCAATGGTGCATGTCTTCCCAAAAAATATTAAACTAATCCCTTAAAATATTTTTAAAAGTGCATGTTTGTCAGGTCTCTTGGTCGATACATTGCATGGAGGGTTATAAGCCTTGGTAAATGTTCTGATGACACCCTCCTATTCACACTCCAGTTCACATTCCTGATGATGGTAACTTCTTGACGATGGTAGCTTGGTCAGGACGGTAAGGTAAGGTTGACTCCAATGGGATCTTTCGATGGCATGGTCAAGACAGTGAGGTAAGGTTGACTCCAATGGGAGATTAAGATGATGTTGGTTATCAAGAATTCAATTCCTATTATTGTATTTTTTAGGAACTATTTTATTAGTGAACTATGTATTAATAGGATAATTAGATGGTTGGGGTCACTAGATATCTAGAGGCACAAATTTTCAACCTAATGTAATATGAGGTGTATGTAAGGGAGGGTCTCACAAATTGGATATGTTCAAAGTAGTAGCTGGAATTGGAAGTGTAGATGATGTAGTTTCAAATTGAATATTTCTAGTCCCCAAGGTGTAGGACAGTCGGTGACGGAGTGTGTTGTTAAGCCACTCCGTGTTGAAAGGTCATCGGTTCGAAACCTGCGGGGACAAAAAATCCAACCATGTTAAGGGTTTGTGTGGCTCAGGCCGGGTGTGATCCATGGGTGATTTTGATGGCTTAGATGCCTCTGAGTCGTGGTTTCTCAAGCCATAAGTTAATCCCGATGCCAACAGGTTCGGCCACATTAACAAACAAACAAAAATTTGAATATTTCTAGGTTGATGTTGTTGGCGAGGTAAAATCAAGTTAAGATGGAGCTAAGCTTGATCACTAGGTATCTAATGCAAATTCTTGTCACTATGCGATTGGATTTGAAGTGCTAGTAGGTGGAATTTTCCAACCTAGTGTAATAGGAGGTGGAAGCAAGGGGGGTCCCACCCATTGGAATCATCATAGGTCAATTTCAAGTGTAGATAAGGTTGATCAAGATTGAAGTTTTTTAGGTTGATGTTGCTAAATAGTTAAAATAAAGCACAAAGTTCAAATTAAAGCTAGTCATTAGTGATAGAATGCCAATTATGATTACCATGATTCCATGATCAACTAGTGCCAACTAATAAAGGAGGTTGGCTTATTATTCCATCAAATGCAGTAGAGCTTACAAGTTTAGAAAATACTCTAGAATTGGAGTCGATGTAAATTAAAAAGCTCATAATTTAATCTCTATTTCATTCAAATATTTTTCAATACCCTCCACCTAGACCTTGGATATTTTATGAATTATTCATGTATGAAAAGGTAATATTTGTACCAACAAATTTACTCATGGGTTAGTGCAAGTTAATGATGATCTCTCATGATGTGTTAGTGGTAATGAAAACATGGAAAAACAACAATCTGTTAACTTGGAGGGATTATTCTTGGGTACTTTTACAATGAATTTGAATATGGTGTAAAAACATGAAATGTAGGAAATTGAATTACCTTTCTAAATATACAACTTTTATTCATAGAAATTGTGAATAACTATGTGAAATTTGTTTTTTTCTAACAATGGTATGCTATTTTTCTAGCAAAATATAAGGTATAGGTCTATGTTCGTGCAGGTGTTGAGTACCTTAATGATAGAATTTCATTAAAAAAACTTGTATAATTGTAGAGAACCCATTGTTCTAGTGCTTTGTATTTTTTGGAAATTTATAATATTAATTTTATGTCTTTTTTTAAATTATGAAAGTCAATATATCCTTGAAATTACAATGTCTTTTGTTCATGCAAACTATGAGGGTCTTAACATGATCAAAATAATTTATTTATTTTTAGATCGCAGATATTAGTATCTTCTACTGCGATGCATAACTCGTTTTAGAAATGGTTAATTCGACAAAAAGTTATAAACGAAAGGAATTAAAAAATAATAAAACATCCCCCCATCGCCACATACAATTATTAAAATGCATCTCAAAGTCTTCAACCCAAGGTATTTTTCGGGGAAATAAAATTCCCCCAATCCAGTTCTTCATTGTCGGAAATAAATTGCATGTCCTCTCCAATGAACTAAGGTTACTCCTATGGATAAGCTCCCAACAACACACTCCACTCGACTAAGCTCACTCCTTAGTCCGATGACACACTTCAAACATATATTATAATAATGCACGTTCTCCCATAATAATATTAAAATAATAGTTATTCCAATGGGTGCACACTTTTAAAAAATGTGTATTAAAATAATGCATGGGTCATCGAGGTCTAGTGATGGGAAGGTGGTAATTCTTGGTAACTCTTCAATGATAGTAACTCCATATGAGAGGTTGAAGAATATTAAAATAATGATATTTTCCAATGGTGTATTTCTTCTCAAAAAATATTAAACTAATCCCTTATAATATTTTAAAAATTGCATGTTCATTGGGTTTCTTGGTCGGGGCATTTCATGGAGGGTTGTAAGCCTTGGTAAATGTTCCAATGACACCTTGTTGTCCATACTCCAGTTCACACTCTCAAAGATGGTAACTTCCCGACGATGGTAGCTTCTGACGACATGGTCATGATAGCAAGGTAAGTTGGACTCCAATGGGATTTTTCGATGGGAAATTCTAACGACCCCTCTCGATGGCACATTACATATTAAAAATAATAAGGCTAAGACTAATTCCCGAGCTTAGTATTGGAACACTTAATAAAATATTCATAAAGTTTTAAAGGTGTTCCAGAGGACGTCATGAAGATAGGAAGGATTACCGAAAAATAATGAGGTGTGTCTTAAATGTTAATTTCCCATGAGAATTACCATGAAGTAAATGTGAGGATCAATGGGGAGAAACCTGGAGAAGGTCTCATGGGATATTAAGTTGAGTTTTAGTGAGGGAGGAGAAAAATATAGAAAGTTAAATTAAAAATCAATATGAAACTAAATAAAATGAGAAAAATAAAGCTAATACGTACAACCTAATATTTAGATTATAATAAAGGAAAAAAAAAATGAAAATGAAAATGAAAAATAAATGAATATATATTAAAAAAATGGAAAGTCAAAAAGTTTTATGGATATATGAGAAAAATAAGGATGTTCATATTACATATTAGGTTTTATGCAAAATACATGATTCAACAAATAGTATGTTCATGTAACACAAATAGTTTATCCATGTAAAAACATATCCACCCCATGTAAAAATAAATATCTTAAGTGAACTTAGTTTTCCCCTATGTAAAAATAAATATCTAATGTATCTTTAGGGAAAAACACGGGGAAAAACTATGGGAAATCACCATGTGGTTTTGCAAAAGCAAGCGTAAAATGGAAATCAATAAATTAAAATAATAAAAGAATATAAAAAAAATAAAAATAAAAAAACATATACAAAAATTATATATATATATATATATATATACCAGAATCTTGGATTACAGTGTAAAACAAAAAGTATGAGTAGAAGACTAACAAATGAATGTTGACCATTCTGATAACTGAATGGTAATGTGTAGAATGCATAGGTTCATGATTTATTATGAAAAAAAATTCTTCTATTGGAGCATGCTAATGTATCCAATAGGTTAGGGTGAGCCTAACCAAGGCTATTTAAGGAAAGGAGCAGGAAGATCCCATTAGGGAGTAGATTGCATAAGCAAAGAAGGAGAAAAAGGGGGAATACTTTTCTCACCCTAAAAGCTATTAATTGTTTAACATGGTTATAAGCCTTAGAAGAAAAATTGTGGAAACAAGTATAGCTGGAGAAAGGAAAATAAATAAATAATTAAGTTTGAAGGTATAGGCTTGGTTAATCCATGATAAGTAAAGGAAGTGAGGCCTTGGAAATAAATCAGTTGGACTGAAAGTCTAGGGTTGTGTAGAAGGAGTTGGATGAGGGAAGAGTTCCTTGACCCCTTCCTTGTTGTTTATTGTATTTTTCTGGTATGAGAGATTGATTTACTAATGCAGGTAAGTGTTTTGGCATAAAGAAGTTGATGGTTGTATGATCATGGAATACAACTAAAAATTTGATTGGGATTGCACTAGCTAACACATTAAGGAGTAATGTGGTAGAGTGCATAGAGATATGTTGGGGAATATGTGAAAATATTTTATTGATTTGAATGCTATGATACAAGCATTTTTATTTTACATGACGACTAATATATTTGTGATGTATGTCACATGTAGAAATAAATTGGAGCTATTGAGAAAGGAGGTTGCCAATGATGGACAACCTCAAGCAGAGGACGACTATGAGAAGGTTGTTGTTAAAACATTGTTGAAGGGACTTTAAAACTCCCCATAAAGAATCATTGATGAGGTAATATCAGAGAGGGTGTTAGTAGCCAGAGCATGTATAAAAATGTTCATACCTATCTGGCATAAGTTATGAAGAAATTTGGTAAGATTCCCTTCTGAAAATATTTCATTATCTTAAAGATATGCAAATAATTTTTGAGTGGTTGTTGTATGCCATTTCTACCCAAGAGGGGTAAGATTCATAAAACAAGAATCTAAACAATAGAGAGAGAAATCTTATGCTAGTCAAGGATGAGTTATAATCCTTGCAAGAAAATGCATGAGTAAGGAGTACCATGGGTGCAATGAAAAATCTAGGGAATTTGGGAATAAAGGTGCTCATAGTTAGCACATTGAATGGACCGCGTTGAGGAAATGCATGTTTTCATAAGAGGGTAGACAATGGATTGCCCATTAAGGAAGGAGGACCTTCCAATACTCTACTTGAATTGTATAGGTTTTAAAGAAAAGAGAATTTTGAGTGGCCAGAGTGTTGACACCCTTGTTACTGATGAAGGAAGAATGCTTGGGTGCATTCAAGAGAAAATTTTAGTTTCATATGTACTGATTTGGGATCATGACCAGCCTGTAACGGGAAACATAGTCATGTTGCAAGAATGAATGAGAATGATTAAACCTATGGTGAAGAGGTTGGTCGAGATCCAACACACCATGGCAAGGTGCTTGTCATAAGTATGGTGAACTTGAACCCAATGTAAGGGTACATTGGGTATGGATGTAGCCATGAAGATTGGCACACTGATTAAAGTCAACTGATATTTGAGTTACATTTGGGAAATTTGGTATGTTGATAGGATTCGTACATAAATAATGATATTTCCTTTTTCTTTGTACCCTTGAATAGATGAAAATGACTTGGACTATGTATACATAGTTTTGAAAATATAATGTGTATTCAAACTAACAATTTGTTTGGCTGAGGAATGTTAAAATCGCAGGAAGAAAAGGGTCTTGAATATGGCATTGTTGTAAGACCATAAGGAATAACAATTTCTCGTTGAGCTAAACTTCTATGGGAAGTGTTATCACTAAAATTTTGTCTGCAACATTGCACGCAAATGGTTACAGAAATACAACAATGCCAAACAACTATTAGTTCACCTACAACACCAAAATGCATTTCCAAGAGGCAAAAACTATACAATTGGGAAAAATTGACATGCGCTAACTCACTAAAGGAAGCGCATGCATAGTGCGCGGGCCAAAGAAGCCCATAGAGCGCACAATCTGCCATATGTGCGACTGTGTATGAGAAAATATGCACACTCCTGTGAACAACACATTTATGGTTCTTATCGCCCCCTCAACCACTTATGGACTAGCTCCCAACTTGATTTGACCTTCAGATTTGATTTGAATCCGAATGGGGGGATGGTCAAGGACCAAAGAGTGCCCTAAAGGTCCCCTTGTTCACACTAAGAACCAGTTGAATATTTCCTTGAAGAAATGTTATAAGTGGAGGCCATGTGTGCACTAAGAAATTAAGTTTTTCATAGTATTGTTATGCTGCCTCAATCCTCCCTTGAGTATCATCTTTTCTCCTTGGATCATTCTAGCAACATTCCAATAGGCCTTTCCACTCACCTCTTGAGGGAATATGCATTGATTTCTTCATCATTTTCTTTCTTTTCTACCATTGTAAGAAGATCTCTCCATTAGGGAACCCAAGAATCCTCCCAAGGAGGAATATGGGACTCATAAGTCCTCATTTCTATATCGTGCTTTTACAACTAATATAGTTATCCATTGGTGGCATAATATTGGTCATTGGTCGATTGTTTATGGTTCTAAGTTTATTATGCATTCTAGTTTTATTTCCTTAGTTGTTTTAGTATATTTAGTTGTTTATTTCATGTGTTTGGTTTGTTTAACCCATGCACTAACCTCTGTCTTGTCTAGTAGTCCCAAATAGGCATGCAAGTGCCCTTGTTTTTCTCACCCAAGTGACAAAACGAACACAACATGAAGTAAAGTCCCATACTCGTGAATCTGTTTCCTGTGCAGAACATATATGAAAATAAATGTGGAATTTGGAATTATGTGGGTGACACATTTACAAGAAAATTTGGAATTCGAAATTGATGATAATATCTCATAATTTATGTATACCTGTGCTACAGGTGAGATGAAAAATATATATCTAGGAAGGACAGGTGAAGGCTGTCAATATGGAAAGCATGAGAAAGGATATTGTTGAGATAGGATAACCCTGTGGTAAGCCATGATCACCCTAGAATATGTTGTGTTGTGGCAACACAAGCCGAAGGGATGCCTCGGCAGAGAAATTCTGAGGGACACCTCGAATGTAAGTCTCAATGAAGTCTATAGAACTCTTCTTGTGTGAGAAATAATTGGAAAGGAAAGATGGATCATCCGAGGGACTATATAGTAGAGAAGGGGATGCCTGAGTGTGGGCCTGTAGGGTGAGTGACCACAAGGAAGAGGGGACTTTGATAATTCCCATACACTATTGATTTGGATCATGCACACAATGGGTATTTCAAGGAAAAAAATGAGCTAATATAACAAGATATCCATATGGATGAAAATCCATGAACTTCACAGATAAGTATTGTGCTAGATTATGAAATTTTCCTCTTGAATTTTGCAAAACGATAAAACAAAATCGCCTTAAATTGTGATTAATATGCATGTTGTCAAAGATTATTGAAGGAAGGTGATGATCTGGATTTTATGAGCAAAACGAAATGACTACAGATTATTACCAAATGATTAACACAAAATAACAAAGATACAGTAAAACTGGTTTTCTATTCAATAAGGAAATAAGCTGAAACTGTAAAATGCAGCGGAAAACAAACTTGCTGGAATGGTGGTAGCTTATCTTTGAGAAGAGATGTGATGGTTACGCTCATTCACAAGAAGATGATTACAATGAGGCTCTAAAGGCCTTTTTACAATAAACAGGAGTTTCAAAAACCCTAAACATCCAAAAACCTAACCCTAGGAGATGAAGCGCCAAAAGTCATGTGGGCCTCGTTTGGGTAAGTTAGTACATCAACTTCCCGGGGTCGTAACTTTTGCATACGATCTCTGTTTTAGGCGTATGATAGCCCATTGGAAAGATCTATCCGAGGAATACAACATTTGCACAAAATTTCACGATGAAATTTTGCGACCGCAACATACCCCAAAAAAACATCGTTTAGGGCCTCAAAATGGCTCCAGAAGTTCAGGACCCGAAAAACTGCTAAAAATAGTAAATTATCAAAATTGCTAGAAAGTTGTTTTGAGCCAGCTGGAAAAGGTGGGTGGCNTAAGTTTATTATGCATTCTAGTTTTATTTCCTTAGTTGTTTTAGTATATTTAGTTGTTTATTTCATGTGTTTGGTTTGTTTAACCCATGCACTAACCTCTGTCTTGTCTAGTAGTCCCAAATAGGCATGCAAGTGCCCTTGTTTTTCTCACCCAAGTGACAAAACGAACACAACATGAAGTAAAGTCCCATACTCGTGAATCTGTTTCCTGTGCAGAACATATATGAAAATAAATGTGGAATTTGGAATTATGTGGGTGACACATTTACAAGAAAATTTGGAATTCGAAATTGATGATAATATCTCATAATTTATGTATACCTGTGCTACAGGTGAGATGAAAAATATATATCTAGGAAGGACAGGTGAAGGCTGTCAATATGGAAAGCATGAGAAAGGATATTGTTGAGATAGGATAACCCTGTGGTAAGCCATGATCACCCTAGAATATGTTGTGTTGTGGCAACACAAGCCGAAGGGACGCCTCGACAGAGAAAGTATGAGGGACACCTCGAATGTAAGGCTCAATGAAGTCTCTAGAACTCTTCTTGTGTGAGAAATAATTGGAAAGGAAAGATGGATCATCCGAGGGACTATATAGTAGAGAAGGAGATGCCTGAGTGTGGGCCTGTAGGGTGAGTGACCACAAGGAAGAGGGGACTTTGATAATTTCCATACACTATTGATTTGGATCATGCACACAATGGGTATTTCAAGGAAAAAAATGAGCTAATATAACAAGATATCCATATGGATGAAAATCCATGAACTTCACAGATAAGTATTGCGCTAGATTATGAAATTTTCCTCTTGAATTTTGCAAAACGATAAAACAAAATCGCCTTAAATTGTGATTAATATGCATGTTGTCAAAGATTATTGAAGGAAGGTGATGATCCAGATTTTATGAGCAGAACGAAATGACTACAGATTATTACCAAATGCTTAACACAAAATAACAAAGATACAATAAAACTGGTTTTCTATTCAATAAGGAAATAAGCTGAAACTGTAAAATGCAGCGAAAAACAAACTTGTTGAAATGGTGGCGGCTTATCTCTGAGAAGAGATGTGATGGCTACGCTCATTCGCAAGAAGATGATTATAATGAGGCTCTCAAGGCCTTTTTACAATAAACAGGAGTTTCAAAAACCCTAAACATCCAAAAACCTAACCCTAGGAGATGAAGTGCCAAAAGTCATGTGGGCCCCGTTTGGGTAAGTTAGTACATCAACTTCCCGGGGTCGTAACTTTTGCATACGATCTCTGTTTTAGGCGTATGATAGCCCATTGGAAAGATCTATCCGAGGAATACAAAATTTGCACAAAATTTAATGATGAAAATTTGCGACCGCAACATATCCCAAAAAAACATCGTTTAGGGCCTCAAAATGGCTCCAGAAGTTCAGGACCCGAAAAACTGCTAAAAATAGTAAATTATCAAAATTGCTAGAAAGCTGTTTTGAGCCAGCTGGAAAAGGTGGGTGGCCACCGATATCCGCCTAGATCAATCCTCCATCCTTAGGAAGTAATGGTCTCCATTGCATTGAGTTCCCCCATCAGATGAGGAAATTTCTGCTGAATTTGGCCCCGAGTGAGCCACTTGCCTTGGTGCAGGAGCTGCCCTGCTTTGACGACTCGATAAAGATGGATCCTTTGTTGTCGAG
>JZKD02S0275979.1:348866-365000 GCA_000966675.3 Picea glauca | reverse complement strand
AACCCTAGGAGATGAAGCACCAAAAGTCATGTGGGCCCCGTTTGGGTAAGTTAGTACATCAACTTCCTGGGGTCGTAACTTTTGCATACGATCTCCATTTTAGGCGTATGATAGCCCATTGGAAATATCTATACAAGTACTACAACATTTGCACAAAATTTCATGATGAAATTTTGCAACCGCAACATACCCCAAAAAAAATCGTTTAGGGCCTCAAAATGGCTCCAGAAGTTTAGGACCCGAAAAACTGCTAAAAATAGTAAATTATCAAAATTGCTAGAAAGTTGTTTTGAGTCAGCTAGAAAAGGTGGGTGGCCACCTATATCCACCTGGATCAGGTGATGAAGGCCAAGGGTATAGAGAGCACCTGAATAAGAAAGAGGATCAATATTTATGAAGCAAATGAATGAAAAAGGCATGATAGGTTTCACTGAGAAAGAACACTGAGGACGGTGTTCCTTTTAAGGGGGAGGGGATTGTAACACCTCTATTTCCCCCAACTTGTAATTAATCATTAATTATGGTTACCATGCTATGGCATGCGAATAATGTAAATTTATTATTGTTTATATTGCCAATAACTGACCGTGGGGGTGAATATTTGAAGTACTGGCCATGATATCACTAAAGGAAAGAGTGAGGAAACTGTAGAAAAGGTTCATTATGTCAAAATGACCCAAATTCCATTTGTTTAAATAATAAGCCTCATCCATATCCCAAGGAAAAATCATTTAATGAAATAAATATTGGTGGTTGAACAATCAATTACCCCCATGAATGGAAGCATGGAGGGTCTGGCTCAGGACACAAAAAACTGACGGTCCGAAGTAGCATAGAGTGCATTTTTCTTGCAAGTCCATACTGACCCGAGTTTCTTATGATAGAAGAAACATGACAGTTCCATAACCTTCCCACGAAGAAAAAGGAATGTAAGAATACACACGAAGGTAACAAAGAAGGAGACACGTCAGGGAGGGAAGGGGCAACCCGGATATGCAGAGAGAAAGAGGAAGAGCGTATGAGGCTCTCAAGATGAGAAGAAGAAATGGAAGATTAATCTATTCCGGTTACTGGAGAGAATAAGAGAAAGTATCTCTGAGAATTTTCATAAAGCATGACCTAAGAAAAAGGTCACGAGCTTGATGCTAAGGGAGCATTCGATAAACCTCACAGAGGATGTGAGATAGAAAGAACCTATGAGAAACTACAAGGTTCCTTAGTGATATCATGGCTTGGCATGGGGGTGGCTAGAGTGCTAATAAAGAATGCCTCTGAGCCTATGGTTGGGTGGAAAGGCGATCACCCATAGTTAGTTGGTAGGTGATCCACTATAATAGATAATTATTTCATTTACCCTGTGCAATTGAATTGAAATGCATGATTTGAATGTCTATAATTGTGATTAATTATGCCTCGTGTGAAATCAATAGTTATAATGCTTGCTGCTCTTCTGTAAGTTGTTGAATTTGAATGGGTGTAAGGTGACAAGTTTGGCCTCTGGGTTGGTCGGAAAATACCTTTCCTAGTTTTAGAACTTAAGTTCTATGAAAGGAAGGCACTTCCTTCAAACCGATCGTCCAAGTAATCATGGGCTCATGCCCACATCCTTAACCAAATTTTGTCTAAGGATTAGGAGTATAGCCTCTGGGGTTGACAGAGTTCCATAGACCAAGACCTTGGAACCCTCCGCTACACTAAAAAAGGAGCTAAGTTGTTCGGGACTCCGAGAGTTTGGAGCTCTAGGGTGAATGAACATTGCGACATTCAAATGCATCGAAGGAGACCTGTCAAACTAGTTACTTGATGGATGACAAACAACTAGTGGTTAGTTACCCATTATCGTAGGATTCATTCCACTTGTTAAACTCCGATCCACTTCTCGGACGTTGTTGACGGGCGAAATTGACCGCTCGTCAACTGGAGGAGTGAATCTAGTCTGGGGTTGTCTAAATAACCCAAGCTGTTTGGATTAATCCACTTCGACAGGTTTAGCGGCTCCGTTGGCCGATCTAAGTCCTAGGAAAGTAAAAAAAACAAAACTAAAGAAACTAACTAAGTGAAAAACAGTTGCTACAAACTATATACAAATCTAATATATAGTCACAGTTTGCTAACTAATATTTATAAAATAATAATCCTACTTATTAAATGTACAATGTATCGATATGATTAAATCTCTATTATATATACAATATTCACAAAATGCAAATTTTGATCGAAATCTGCAAAATCATATATGAATTGACTTATGACAACGAAGCTGGTGTTTTTTGATTTTTTATAACTTTTATGAATAGGAAATGAAATGGAAGCTATCTAGTTGCAAAATAAAAATAACAATCTATACAGTGTATCTAAACTACAGGAAATTCTTATATTAATTAAACTAATAAAATGAAACTAGCAAACTGACCTGAAGTATTATCTCCTATTCGTCCTGTGCATAGCATCTACGTTCGTTGTTTGATGAGGCCAACCTGCACTAAATTTTCCAATGCTTCTCGTAAACGCGAGGCAGTAACAATTGAATGCTAATGACAGAACATGTAAAGGATGTAGCAACAACAATTTTATAACTTAACAAATGATTACATTAAGATAAATCTCGCTGCAAATATTTGTATATAATTGCTCATTTAATAAAGAAGATTAACCTTATGTTCATTAAATTGGAACAGGATAATTGTTGTATATAAAATGAGAGACATAGAATATGGACACTATATAAATCCCATCAAATCAACCTGTAACAAATTATGATATCTAAAGTAGTCAAAATTTGATTACAAATCGAAATGAGCAAAACTTGAACAAAAATATGATATATTGAAGCTAAAGCTATGCAAATATCCACTTTCATTCAAGTCTGAATAATCACCAATCCATAGTTTCTGCTCCCAGGCAGCGATGGTCTTTGTTTACAAAATCTTACATTTATAAAGGCCATAGGATCAAAACATTCCTTGTGGAAATTAACAAATTTGTTCCAAAAATTATGGGGAATACAGTCTCCCAAATTCCCATTTCTATCTAAAACTAACAGCCTAATCTAAAACCATGTAAAGAAATAGCATGTTTAGAGATGCCACTATCGATCCAATCTCCTTTAGAATTCGTATGTACCTGAAAACGCACAAGAATACATGATTTCAGATTGCATTTTAATTGTAAAACCAAAAAATTTGAATTTTAGTAACTAACTACAGAATCTCATGATTATGTTAGCTAGTTATAATTATAACCAGAATCATGTTTTATCAAATCAATCCAAACAGAAATAGATGCATTTTGAGAAAACAAATCTTGTATTCTAATTCAAAACAAAACAAAATCATCTTAAAATTACTTTTAAAATACCATACCTTAGATTCAAGGATTCGTTTTAATCAAGCTATTTTTGAATTGATAATGGAAGTGGCCGCCTCCACGTTTTTGAAGACAATAGAGCATGTGGATGTATAACTTGTTGACAGTCTTCTTGAAAATCTTTGGATTGATCAAGGGTTCACAGAAGGCTAAGGCACAAGGCTGGACGGGTGAGAGGGGTTCTGAGGCACAGGCGTGGAGAAGTCACAAATGTTTCAACACTTGCAACCAGATCAAAACGCACCTTTCAGCCATAGAGAAAATATGAGATTTGACCTCTAAAAGATGAGCTATATCTCTTTAATGACCCAATTTCTGAGGAAACCGCTCAAAATGAAGGTAAAAGGGCTCATTTCGGTTCTGGGTTTTCAAGGGTTTGATCTAATTCAAAACTGTTTGCTCATAATCGCTCACGCAAAAACGTGTCTCTGGGAGGCAATTACGGGGNAAATTATGATATCTAAAGTAGTCAAAATTTGATTACAAATCGAAATGAGCAAAACTTGAACAGAAATATGATATATTGAAGCTAAAGCTGTGCAAATATCCACTTTCATTCAAGTCTGAATAATCACCAATCCATAGTTTCTGCTCCCAGGTAGCGATGGTATTTTTTTACAAAATCATACATTTATAAAGGCCACAGGATCAAAACATTCCCTGTGGAAATTAGCAAATTTGTTCCAAAAATTGTGGGGAATACAGTCTCCCAAATTCCCATTTCTATCTAAAACTAACAGCCTAATCTAAAACCATGTAAAGAAATAGCATGTTCAGAGATGCCACTATCGATCCAATCTCCTTTAGAATTCGTATGTACCTGAAAACACACAAGAATACATGATTTCAGATTGCATTTTAATTGTAAAACCAAAAAATTCGAATTTTAGTAACTAGCTACAGAATCTCACGATTCTGTTAGCTAGTTATAATTATAACCAGAATCATGTTTTATCAAATCAATCCAAACAGAAATAGATGCAATTTGACAAAAAAAATCTTGTATTCTAACTCAAAACAAAACAAAATCATCTTAAAATTACTTTTAAAATACCATACCTCAGATTCAAGGATTTGTTTTAATCAAGCTATTTTTGAATTGATAATGGCAGTGGCCGCCTCCACGTTTTTAAAGACAACAGAGCCTATGGATGTATAACTTGTTGACAGACTGCTTGAAAATATTTGGATTGATCAAGGGTTCACAGGCGGCTAAGGCACAAGGCTGGACGGTTGAGAGGGGTTCTGAGGCACAGGTGTGGAGAAGTCACAAATGTTTCAACACTTGCAACCAGATCAAAACGCACCTTTCAGCCACAGAGAAAATATGAGATTTGACCTCTAAAAGATGAGCTATATCTCTGTAATGACCCAATTTATGAGGAAAACACCTGCAATGAAGGTAAAAGGGCTCATTTCGGTTCTGGGTTTTCAAGGGTTTGATCTAATTCAAAACTGTTTGCTCATAATCGCTCACGCAAAAACGTGTCTCTGGGAGGCAATTACGGGGTTAGCCTAAGAAGTCTTCTCTAGCCTTATCAAACAATAACAAAGTCTAGACACTGTTGAGTTCAATTCTCACTACAGGAGCCATGGCTAACAACAAGAAATCAACATGGTATTTGACGATAGGGTTTGACAGAAAAGAAACAGAGCCATTTTCCTTGAGCTTCCGCAACACAATGCAAAGGTAGCAAGGGCAGAGCGTTAATGTTATGCGTGTGAGGATAGTGGTGCAGATCGAGGCCATGCACTAACATCATATCGGGATGTACTTGGAACAACACCTTGGTGTAATGGTACATACAAATCATAACAGTGCATATCCAAAAAAATTTGATCAAAATGTCAAAAGAACCACGATTCGACCAAAAAAAATCAATATGTCGAATAAACCATTGCATCAAAGATTTTACAAATCAAAACCAAATTAACAATAGTCAAATACTAAATGGGTGTTGTTTTGTAACCAATGGTGTGTTTGAGTCCAAGGAATTATACCATGAAACAACCATGCTCATAACTAAATGAAACAAATCGACGATAAACCATAAAAATCAACCCTTTGATGAAATCAAACATGAATTCGAACCGTTTCGTTTTCATACTTGATGAAATCAAACGGAATTGAAAAGCAGGTATGTAAAAGGCGACGTATAATGGTGTCGTTTAAATGAGAAAGGTTGCAAAGAGTAATGAGAAATTAAAAACCCTGTGTAGGCAACTTATAAATATAGAGATTAATATGGCTGCCAACATATGTGAAGTAATGTGAGTCGTGGATCTAAGGGTAATCAGGACCTTCCCTGATCATTGGATCTACATCATGGTCAGTCCCGCATTGACCACTTTGGGAAAAAAAAGGCGTTATAACACCAAAACCCTCGAGTGTCGGAGTTGTGAAGTAATGTGGGTTGTCGATCTAAGGATCCTTTGGGACCCCTCTCGACTATTTGATCATGGGGATGTGTGTATCACGTCGAGAGCATGTGGGGGTACACGTTTCAAGCAATGGTGGTGCAATGTGTGGTGGCATCTTGACATAGTAAAGAGATGTTGTTGACCTGAGGCATGTGCCACGTATCTTGCTAGCATGTTTTGGGTTGACAGGTGTCCCTATAGGAGTGCCCTAACACTGAGACCAAGGGACCTTTGAGCTAGGGTTTTGAAATGTTGATCTAGGTAATCCATTGAGAACCTCTCCCAACCATCTGATCAACTAGTGGAAGGATATCATGTAGCACTCCAACGAAGTCCTACTTCGGGGAAAAAGGAGTATTAAATGGGTGGAACCCCCAAACGTCAAAGTCGCGAAGAAAAATAGGTTGTGGATATGGAGATCTTCGTGGACCTGTCTCAACCATGGGATAAAATGTATTGGTAGGTTTCCAACAGGAGTTTGGAGCTTGGAGCTCAGGGTGATTTTGTAGATAGGAGAGGTTAGAGGCTTCAGGAGGCTGTCCATCCGAAGTGATGTGGCATGCTGACATTACCTAGGGTGACGTGGACCCATGTTCGACATACCATGTGTCACCTTGATTCATGTTTTTTATAGACCTCATATGCCATTTGTAATTTTACACATGTATTCCATTAATAGGGCCACGTGTCATCTCTGTCTTTTGCCACATGTCACCCCCTAGTATACGGTTCTTTGACCTGATGACTAATGGGACCCTGATATTTCGGGAGTTCAGAATTCTAGGAGACTTAGGTTGTTATAATGTATGCTCCAAAAGGGTCGAAGGAAAAATCTACGTGGCAGGACCTTGAGAGTTCAGGAGTTCAAAAATCCAAGAGGTTTGGGATGTTAGAATGTATGCTCCAAAAGGGCCGAAGGCCGTAGCTATGTGGCAGGACCTCGAGAGTTCAGGATTTTTGCAGGTATATTCATAACAAGATGATGAGGAACCTCGCTGAAGGCCGAAGCCACGTGGAAGGATTTTGGGACTTCAAGACTCTAGGAATGGTTCAGACATGGATAGGAAGGATGAAGGGCCGAAGGCCTGGTGATCGCAAAGACTCGGGGAACATCCCTTGTAACCACCTCTCCAACGGCCATGTCATTGCTAAGGGATGACAACCATGGTCAAGTATGTGCCAGGTGGAATGGTACGAATGAGACAAACCCACATGGGTGCCACGTGGCCTTTGACCGATGATGCCTGAAGAGCTTCGGAAGGGCATAAGTTCCAATCCAGAGCTTGGATTTGAGCATGGTAATAGTCGTTGGAAATGTCTTGATGAGAATAAGGTGATGGATATCTCAAGAAGAGGATTCAATATGATGGAGGAAAGAAAAATTTTGATGCCCCATCCCTTAAAAAGGTACTTAAGGGGTTGGGTGTATTACAATAATTAATGAAGCCATGTGGAGAAGTATGGAACCTATTTCATGCATAAAGATGCTTCAATTCCATAATTGTGTTGTTTCATGACATTAATTTAGTTAATTTCTCCACCACCCTAGCTTCATATTGGAAATTCACTTGATGGCTCCTTCATATTTGAGAGTTTTACACAATGAAGTAGAAGGAAAGACAACATGCAACATGGATAGTCTTAGTTGTTCCAAATGGAAGCTCATGATAACCACACAACAATCATAAGATGTTTGTTTTATAACCTAAGTTGACATGTATTTATTATGTAATGGATTGTCTTTATTTAGCTAACTAGGGTATTAGGGATTGACATAGTCAACATTGACAACTATTTATTATATTAGTATACCCTTCATGGCTATGGGAAAAATCTTAATGAAGGTTGATAGGTTAATGGGTTTTGGGGTTAACTGGTTAATGTATGAATGTTATTGTTTTTGGATTGGTTTGTGTTGTTTCTATGAGAAATACATAGTCCTATTGTAAGCATGATGTTGTATTGGATTGTGATGGTTGTTATTTAATGCAGACCCCCATTTTATTCATTTTTTATACTATTATGGTGTGATGTGCATTATATTTATCTTTCATTTAGCATAGTTATAGACAATGTGTTATATCTACTTATGTTACGAAGATTCATAGTTTCATGATGATGATTAGGGTTCTAATATGAATGTATAATAGTATATAAATGGATAATCATTCAGCCCACAAGTTCCTTATCTATCTTTAAAGGTATTGATAGTACTTGAGATGAGGTTTTCCCCTTTACGGATAAAAAATGCTAGCATAATAGAATAGATCAATTTTCTAGTATGTTTGCATAAATGGTTTAAACATCTTCATGAAATGCTAGATATGAAAATAGAAAAAATAATGTAGTTGATTGGAATGTTTTGAATCTACCTATGATTCACCAAATGAACCACTAACTCACCCATGCAATTAATTTTTGCATGAAAAGTATAATAGATGGATGAATAGTAGAGTCTAGTGTAGAGTCATATCAATCCATTTTAAAGGAAGGAGAAAAGTTTAAAAAGGGATCATGTAGGAGGCTAATTCAATAAATCCCTCTTTGGATGAAAATGTTGTTAGTTGAGGAGGGAATGCTACCATTTTTACTTGTCAGTATGGCCAAGTATATTCCCCACACCAAGGGGGTGGATGGAATGGTGATAATGATGGTAAAATGTGAGGAGATCTATTACAATGTGGGAAGTAGAGGACATTGCAAGGGATAAATGCCTCTAATGAGGGTGGTGATCACATATTATTCATGGCTTAATCAAAATAAATAACTAAGGAAGAGGAGTATGCACCTTTAGAAGGATATAAGTGATAAAGGAAGTAGTTAAGGGAGATTGAAAGAGTTGTAGAAATTGAATAAGTAAGGAGATATGGATAACTTGTGTTTAAAGGAGAGAGGTTATGTATTAGAAGGTAGTCTAATGATAGAGAATAGAGGTGAAGGAGGGTCATTAATATCTATATGAATTAACTCAAAATGATTATATATAGATGCAAGAGTCCAGATAGATGAGGAAAATATACCCTTGAAAGGAGTAGTATTCTATATTGAATCAAAATAAACATAGAATGTCGACATAGGAGGTGATGCATAATTCAAATCTGTGCTTAATGATGTGTTGTAATTGCTTAGAGAAGAATAAACACTCTATATAGAGGAATCACTGCATATTTTTGGTGGATTTGGGTATCCCCTGCCACACCCCCAAGGATTGCTAAAAAAATAAGACATTGTTAGAAAGTTATGATGATTTAAATTTTATTTCCAATTGTAATTAGGCAAAATTAGGAGGAGGTAGAAGTTGGCAAAGTGGTAGTAGTGGAAATATACCAGGAGTTAATAAGGGAGGTAGTATTCCATTTCGAAATATAAACTTAGTAATGAAATCATGATAGAGTGGGTCTATCTTAATAGGTTATCATTCTAAGAGCATGAAAGGAACTCAAGATGGGTCTCCTTTGAGGTTACCTGATTTATTTGGGAAAGAGAGTAGGATATTAAACAACATTGGTTTATTTCTGAAGTCATATGGAGAACTAATAGAACTAGTGATGCAAATAAGTTAGACAAATTCTACACAACTCTATGTGGTAGAAATTTGCATTGGTACATGAAATATAAATATTTTCCATAGGATGGAGTATGTTCAACCCTATTTTAAGTTAAACAACAATTCGTAATTTGGTTCCCATAAAACAAATATGAATAACAATTTATTGTGAAGTTAAAATAGATTAGATCGGTGGTAAGGGAAACAACTTAGAAGTATACCCAACAATTTAGGGATCTGATTGGTAGGTTAAACTGCTAGATCCATGAAACATAACACAAATAATGGTTCATTGGTGTATTGTTAGGTCTTTGACTAGAATTCCCCTGATGAATAAAAATATTAGTGTTCCTAGGGTAGCATTGGAACATGCCATCATAATTGAGTCAATGAAAGGGTATCCTAGTAATACTAAGGTTTCCACCTAGTTCCAAAGATGTCTCAGGTGAAGCATAGATTTTATCTCTTACTAAATAGGTCTAAGAACATATCAAGACTAAGATTGTAAGGGGGGAAATATGTTGTGCTAATTGTAAAATAGAAGGTCACTATGCAAGTGAATGTCCTCTATGTTGAGAGATATTTGGGAAAATTCTTTTGGTTGGTCCCTTTCCAGGAAGTGCCTAGGCGTCNGCAAAGGTAACAAGGGCAGAGCGTTAATGTTATGCATGTGAGGATAGTGGTGTAGATCGAGGCCATGCACTAACATCATATCGGGATGTACTTGGAACAACACCTTGGTGTAATGGTACATACAAATCATAATAGTGCATATCCAAAAAAAATTGATCAAAATGTCAAATGAACCACGATTTGACCAAAAAAAATCAATATGTCGAATAAACCATTGCATCAAAGATTTTACAAATCAAAAACAAATTAACAATAGTCAAATATTAAATGGGTTTTGTTTTGTAACCAATGGTGTGTTTGAGGCCAAGGAATTATACCATGAAACAACCATGCTCATAACTAAATGAAACAAATCGACGATAAACCATAAAAATCAACCCTTTGATGAAATCAAACATGGATTCGAACCGTTTTGTTTTCATACTTGCAGTTATGAAAATGGAATTGAAAATAAGGTATGTAAAAGGCGACGTATAATGGTGTCGTTTAAATGAGAAAGGTTGCAACGAGTAATGAGAAATTAAAAACCTTGTGTAGGCAACTTATAAATATAGAGATTAATATGGCTGCCAACAGATGTGAAGTAATGCGAGTCGTGGATCTAAGGGTAATTAGGACCTCCCCTGATCATTGGATCTACATCGTGGTCAGTCTCGCATTAACCACTTCAGGAAAAAAAAGGTGTTATAACACCAAAACCCTCGAGTGTCGGATTCGTGAAGTAATGTGGGTTGTCGATCTAAGGATCCTTTGGGACCCCTCTCAAATATTTGATCATGGGGATGTGTGTATCACGTCGAGAGCATGTGGGGGTCCATGTTTCAAGCAATGGTGGTGCAATGTGTGGTGGCATCTTGACATAGTAAAGAGATGTTGTTGACCTGAGGCATGTGGCACGTATCTTGCTAGCATGTTTTGGGTTGACAGGTGTCCCTATAGGAGTGCCCTAACACTGCGACCAAGGGACCTTTGAGCTAGGGTTTTGAGATGTTGATCTAGGTAATCCATTGAGAACCTCTCCCAACCATCTGATCAACTAGTGGAAGGATATCATGTAGCACTCCAACGAAGTCCTACTCCGGGGAAAAAGGAGTGTTAAATGGGTGGAACCCCCAAACGTCGAAGTCACGAAGAAAAAGAGGTTGTGGATATGGAGATCTTCGTGGACCTGTCTCAACCATGGGATAAAATGTATTGGTAGGTTTCCAACAGGAGTTCGGAGCTTGGAGCTCAGGGTGATTTCGCAGATAGGAGAGGTTAGAGGCTTCAAGAGGCTGTCCATCTGAAGTGATGTGGCACGCTGACATTACCTAGGGTGACGTGGACCCATGTTTGACATGCCATGTGTCACCTTGATTCATGTTTTTTACAGACCTCATATGCCATTTGGAATTTTACACATGTATTCCATTAATAGGGCCACGCGTCATCTCTGTCTTTTGCCACATGTCACCCCCTAGTATGTGGTTCTTTGACCTGATGACTAATGGGACCCCGAGATTTCAGGAGTTTAGAACTCTAGGAGACTTAGGTTGTTATAATGTATGCTCCAAAAGGGCCGAAGGAAAAAGCTACGTGGCAGGACCTTGAGAGTTAAGAAGTTCAAAACTCCAAGAGGTTTGCGATGTTAGAATGTATGCTCCAAAAGGGCCGAAGGCCGTAGCTATGTGGCATGACCTCGAGAGTTCAGGATTTTTGCAGGTATATTCATAACAAGATGATGAGGAACCTCGCTGAAGGTCGGAGCCACGTGGCAGGATTCTGGGACTTCAAGACTCTAGGAATGGTTCAGACATGGATAGGAAGGATGAAGGGCCGAAGGCCCGGTGATCGCAAAGGCACGGGGAACATCCCCTGTAACCACCTCTCCAATGGCCATGTCATCGCTAAGAGATGACAACCATGGTCAAGTATGTGCCAAGTGGAATGGTACGAATGAGACAAACCCACATGGGTGCCACGTGGCCTTTGACCGATGATGCCTAAAGAGATTCAGAAGGGCATAAGTTCCAATCCAGAGCTTGGATTTGAGCATGGTAATAGTCGTTGGAAATCTCTTGATGAGAATAAGGTGATGGATATCTCAAGAAGAGGATTCAATATGATGGAGGAAAGAAAAATTTTGATGCCCCATCCCTTAAAAAGGTACTTAAGGGGTTAGGTGTATTACAATAATTAATGAAGCCATGTGGAGAAGTATGGAACCTATTTCATGCATAAAGACGCTTCAATTCCTTAATTGTGTTGTTTCATGACATTAATTTAGTTAATTTCTCCACCACCCTAGCTTCATATTGGAAATTCACTTGATGGCTCCTTCATATTTGAGAGTTTTACACAATGAAGTAGAAGGAAAGACAACATGCAACATGGATAGTCTTAGTTGTTCCAAATGGAAGCTCATGATAACCACACAACAATCATAAGATGTTTGTTTTATAACCTAAGTTGACATGTATTTATTATGTAATGGATTGTCTTTATTTAGCTAACTAGGGTATTAGGGATTGACATAGTCAACATTGACAACTATTTATTATATTAGTATACCCTTCATGGCTATGGGAAAAATCTTAATGAAGGTTGATAGGTTAATGGGTTTTGGGGTTAACTGGTTAATGTATGAATGTTATTGTTTTTGGATTGGTTTGTGTTGTTTCTATGAGAAATACATAGTCCTATTGTAAGCATGATGTTGTATTGGATTGTGATGGTTGTTATTTAATGCAGACCCCCATTTTATTCATTTTTTATACTATTATGGTGTGATGTGCATTATATTTATCTTTCATTTAGCATAGTTATAGACAATGTGTTATATCTACTTATGTTACGAAGATTCATAGTTTCATGATGATGATTAGGGTTCTAATATGAATGTATAATAGTATATAAATGGATAATCATTCAGCCCACAAGTTCCTTATCTATCTTTAAAGGTATTGATAGTACTTGAGATGAGGTTTTCCCCTTTACGGATAAAAAATGCTAGCATAATAGAATAGATCAATTTTCTAGTATGTTTGCATAAATGGTTTAAACATCTTCATGAAATGCTAGATATGAAAATAGAAAAAATAATGTAGTTGATTGGAATGTTTTGAATCTACCTATGATTCACCAAATGAACCACTAACTCACCCATGCAATTAATTTTTGCATGAAAAGTATAATAGATGGATGAATAGTAGAGTCTAGTGTAGAGTCATATCAATCCATTTTAAAGGAAGGAGAAAAGTTTAAAAAGGGATCATGTAGGAGGCTAATTCAATAAATCCCTCTTTGGATGAAAATGTTGTTAGTTGAGGAGGGAATGCTACCATTTTTACTTGTCAGTATGGCCAAGTATATTCCCCACACCAAGGGGGTGGATGGAATGGTGATAATGATGGTAAAATGTGAGGAGATCTATTACAATGTGGGAAGTAGAGGACATTGCAAGGGATAAATGCCTCTAATGAGGGTGGTGATCACATATTATTCATGGCTTAATCAAAATAAATAACTAAGGAAGAGGAGTATGCACCTTTAGAAGGATATAAGTGATAAAGGAAGTAGTTAAGGGAGATTGAAAGAGTTGTAGAAATTGAATAAGTAAGGAGATATGGATAACTTGTGTTTAAAGGAGAGAGGTTATGTATTAGAAGGTAGTCTAATGATAGAGAATAGAGGTGAAGGAGGGTCATTAATATCTATATGAATTAACTCAAAATGATTATATATAGATGCAAGAGTCCAGATAGATGAGGAAAATATACCCTTGAAAGGAGTAGTATTCTATATTGAATCAAAATAAACATAGAATGTCGACATAGGAGGTGATGCATAATTCAAATCTGTGCTTAATGATGTGTTGTAATTGCTTAGAGAAGAATAAACACTCTATATAGAGGAATCACTGCATATTTTTGGTGGATTTGGGTATCCCCTGCCACACCCCCAAGGATTGCTAAAAAAATAAGACATTGTTAGAAAGTTATGATGATTTAAATTTTATTTCCAATTGTAATTAGGCAAAATTAGGAGGAGGTAGAAGTTGGCAAAGTGGTAGTAGTGGAAATATACCAGGAGTTAATAAGGGAGGTAGTATTCCATTTCGAAATATAAACTTAGTAATGAAATCATGATAGAGTGGGTCTATCTTAATAGGTTATCATTCTAAGAGCATGAAAGGAACTCAAGATGGGTCTCCTTTGAGGTTACCTGATTTATTTGGGAAAGAGAGTAGGATATTAAACAACATTGGTTTATTTCTGAAGTCATATGGAGAACTAATAGAACTAGTGATGCAAATAAGTTAGACAAATTCTACACAACTCTATGTGGTAGAAATTTGCATTGGTACATGAAATATAAATATTTTCCATAGGATGGAGTATGTTCAACCCTATTTTAAGTTAAACAACAATTCGTAATTTGGTTCCCATAAAACAAATATGAATAACAATTTATTGTGAAGTTAAAATAGATTAGATCGGTGGTAAGGGAAACAACTTAGAAGTATACCCAACAATTTAGGGATCTGATTGGTAGGTTAAACTGCTAGATCCATGAAACATAACACAAATAATGGTTCATTGGTGTATTGTTAGGTCTTTGACTAGAATTCCCCTGATGAATAAAAATATTAGTGTTCCTAGGGTAGCATTGGAACATGCCATCATAATTGAGTCAATGAAAGGGTATCCTAGTAATACTAAGGTTTCCACCTAGTTCCAAAGATGTCTCAGGTGAAGCATAGATTTTATCTCTTACTAAATAGGTCTAAGAACATATCAAGACTAAGATTGTAAGGGGGGAAATATGTTGTGCTAATTGTAAAATAGAAGGTCACTATGCAAGTGAATGTCCTCTATGTTGAGAGATATTTGGGAAAATTCTTTTGGTTGGTCCCTTTCCAGGAAGTGCCTAGGCGTCTACAATATCTCACTTCTAGCATGAAACACCATTCTAGAATAAAACACCATTTCAGGATATTAAATCTAGGGAATATTGTGAGATATGTTGCACATATGGTCATCCTCTACAACATTGTCCAATATTATAGAAGTATTCTTCACTTTCAAGTAATTTTATTGTGATTTTTTTTTTCTTTTTATCTTAGTGCACATAGTAAAGAAACATACAAAATATTGGATTCTCTAGCTGAAAGGATGAAAATGAATTCTTTATTGAAGAATAAAATTACAAAATTACATAGCCATGTAAACTAAGACCACTAGCAAAACCATTAACAGATTCTAGCATTCCCCTTTAATGATGACTAGAGGGATAGAATCATAGTTGGAGTTGTGTTAGATGCCAATATGAGATCTCACCAATCTAGTGATGCCTCATTGTGTGTACAAATGCCTCATGATGATAGGATATGCAACAATAAAGGTGGCCATTAAACAAACATTACATGATGGTTTAAATCTGAATATGGAGATGGAATTACATTACATTCCCCCATAATGACAACTTCAAACATCCTAAATAACCGACGAAGATAGATGCAAACTCCATTGATGTCAAGGATAAGTTGTGAAGAGGACAATGTGGAAAACCATTCATAAGTTGCAACCAAATCCTCAATAAGGTACAAGGAGAAGACACTTTCTACCCTCAACAACCAATGCAACATGACCAACAATGACAACATCTATATGCTAATGGTGAAAGACACTTTCTACCCTCAACAACCAATGCAACATGACCAACAATGACAACATCTATATGCTAATGGTGAAGTGCCAAGAAAATCAAGACAGATAAGTAATCTATAGAACCAATATGTATCCAAACTCTTCACACACACCGTTGAGGAGTAGGTGAAGCAAGCATAGAGAAAACTGTAAAAAAAACTCTAAGATTAATGACATGAATCAACAGGGAAATTCTACAATGTGTCAAATAATAGTCTCTCCAAGAAAATGTATGAAGGATAACAAAAGATGAAGTTGAATTTGCTTCAATAGGCTGAAAGCGTTGATGATCAACAAAAGTGTTTCAATCAGGAACTTGAGCATGGTCTCACAATTATCATCAAGATCAACAAATGCTCAAATATGCACCATGGGAAATGTAAAATGGTCTCCCCATTATATATACACAGTGCCAAGAAAAGCACCAAATTTCTTCCATCAAGAAACCATCTTAGATGAAACTCCCTGCAACAATGGCCA
>JZKD02S0275979.1:321731-334027 GCA_000966675.3 Picea glauca | reverse complement strand
TATCCCCCCGGCTAGAGGGTCCAGGGGCAAGCGGGCCCCCAGCGGGGGTTCGAGGGTGAAACCCTTGAAGAAAAAATTGTCCTGTAAATGTATATTGTAATTTCATTGTAAATCTGGACCATTCATTATAAAGTTGCAGATCTAACGATAGAAATTATGTTAGGGTTTTTTCCCTAGAAGGAAACCCTCTTTTACGAGGGAAATGTATTGCGGCTATGTTTGATGGAGAATATTGTATTCTGAGATAGGAGACTGTGAGATAAAGAAGAGGAAGTTACAACGGGTTTGTTGTAGGTTGTATCCCTTCATATGTTGGATAATAATAAAGGAAGGACCTGGCAATTTCTTTGGTGGACGTAGCCCACACTGGGTGAACCACGTAAATCTGTGTCTCTATTGTATTGTGTATCTTCTGTGTTTTGTTTCCCATTTGTTTTATTTTATTGCTCCACGGTCCTGTTTTTCTAGCAATTTCTCTAGTATACATGTTTTTCCAAATGTTGTGCCTACTATGCATGAATGGGGAGACTACCTTCCAAGGTTCATAGGAGATGATCAAAATCATATTGCACAACACTTGATTGATTTTCATTAATACATGGACCAACTTGGTATTCATCATGAAGATGTATTGCTGAATATGTTTATGTACTCCTTGGAAGGAGAGGCGAGAAAATGGTACCGATCTCTTCCTATTGCCAGTATTTCATCATTAAATGATTTCCATACTTCTTTTCATTCTTCTTGTAAGAGGATTTATCTTGCCGAATGCCTCTTTAATGATTGTTGTGAGCAATTTAAATCTCTTAGCAAAACTTTTCAGCAGGGCTTTAGTGATGAGATCAGTGGAGATATTTTGGAATGTTCTCATAATGATCCTAACAGTTTTGATGGCCATTCGAATGGGTTTCTTCATGAACAATTTTCTACTGGAAATATTTGTGAAGCCCAGTGTTTTAGTGACTAAATTCTTGAAGATTATATTGATGGTGAACAATTTTTTTTATCATTACCAGTTGAAATCAATCAAAAGTCTCCATCCTATCATGATGAAGAAGATTTGATCATTCATGAAAATTTCTCTCATTCTTCTTTTCAAGGAGAAAATTTTCAAGATGTTGTTGATGATAGTGTCATGGATAGTAGTACATCAAATTTATTGGATTGTCACTATGAAATTTTTGTTCCAAAAGACCAGTTTGTTCATTTGTGTTCTTTCTTTGAAGAGCATAATGAAACAAAATTTTGGGAATTTCAAAATTCAGAAATTTTTTATAGTCAACCTGTATATGATGAATATGAAAATGGAGAAGAGAAAAATTTCACATCATCGTTCATTGACCTGTGCAATGTAGTGAGCCAGTTTTTTATGAGTATGAATTTGATGTTGGAGAAATAGATGAAGGAAATTAACCTATCCAAGATGTTGTTGTTCACTGTCATAAAACAAGTGATGGTCATGTGTTGTTTCAAGGAAATCAAGTGGATTATGGTCTCACAAATACAACAGAAATTGCAGGGGAGCATTTTAGGTTTTTCCGTTAGCTAGATTTTTTTCATATTATATATTATCCAGTAGTCGTCTACATGAAGTCATTGTTTCCAAAGGTTTAAAATTTTGCAGCATTTGGAATTAAAGAAAATTGCAGCTGTAAGTCTGGACTGCCCATTCATTTTTTACTGCAAACATCTTAGTTTTTCTACATTTTATTATTTACTTGCAAGCAATAAGACCATCTTATCAGTCAAATGCTTTCATGGCTACATTGGAAGTTTGATGTGACCTGATCAAGGAACTTATTGGTTTGTTGTGTAGGAGTTGTAGATAAATAAGATTTATTTTTGAGCATGTTGGTTTCAATTTGAAGATAAATTTACAGTATGAGAGTAGTGTCAAGTTTTTAGTATGCAACAATAATGACTCCATATCCCAATGGAAACACTACTTGAAGTTTTGTGGTTGTTATTTTTGGATTGCAAATAATGGAATGGTTGGACAGGGAAATAATTACAGTAAAATTTGATGATGATGAGGGATGTGAAGGCATTGGTTAGCAAGTTCTTAAAGTTTCATCATGAAAATTTATCCCTCGAAGGATCCAGTGTTAGTCCTTAACCTTGTTTTTGACTGATTGGGTGTCCTTAATCCCTGTTCTACCCATTTTCCATGATTTTTTGTTAAACTTTTTTTTTTTCCTTCTTGGCTCGAAGACTACTTTTCAATCTTTATTGCACATTTTAAATGATTTTTGAAGTTTTTAAAGATTAGGATTTGATATGAGGATTTTTTTTCGCATCACTTGTTGTTTCATTATTTGAATTTTGAAAATTTTCCAAGTCAGGAAAGGCGCTGTAAGAATATCTCTATTCCTGTAGCATCGGGAATAATCATTGTTTTGCATGCGCCACCCTGCCCAGATCTTGTACTAACATTTTAAATCATGATTATAGGATCTGCATACCTCTTTATGATCTACTTCGGGATGCTATTTTTATGATAACAACTATATACGAAGGATTGAGTTGTACTCACCATCTCTACATAAAATCAACACGTCCAATTATCATGAATGAAATCATCACCTTCCTATTTTAGTATGTATGTTATTCTATGTAGGGTTTGTAGGTAAAGAGATGACTTCTAGTTTTTAAGAGTTCTCGGGAATTGAAGATTCAACCCTCGATATTCTCAGAATTGTCTATAGGATCGTATCAGTGATATGACACCCAAAAGAGTGGCCAGATAATCAGATTGGAGCCTGAGGGAATAGAAATGATCAAAGCATTCCCTCAGATGGTGCAAAAATTCAAGGATGTTGGTTGGCTCAAATGTTTCTCAATGTTTCAGGGGAATACTGAACATATCTCGATGACGTTTTCACAACATTTTGGTGGCTTCGTATCTATGGTGGGAAAACTTTTGATGCACGTGAAAGAGCATTCTATTGCTAAATCTTGTAGATTACCAGTGTATGGGGAAATATGGTGGAAGAGGGAGAATGTAGTCATGGAGTTTGTTAATCAGTTTCTAATTCCAGAAAAGAACAACCCTAACTAGAGCAAGGATATACCACACAACTGCGTAAGGAAAGAATGACACATTGCCTTGCTAATTATCCACAGGTACATTACATGTGAAGGCAAGTTTTCCTTGGTTCATATCTATCATATCACACCGTTGATTCATGTAAATGGTGATTTCCCTCTTAACTTACCCTATCTTTTGTTAAAAATTCTATCCAAGATGTCTAAGAGGATCCAGTCCCATCCTGCTACAACCAAAAATAGTCTTTTTCATCAAGTTTTTATTAGAACATTAGTAGTCTTCTCCTTAAATGAATTCCAAAGATCTTGGGATTGGTTAATCCAGTCCTTAAAACTGAATCTAAAGTCAACTAAATCCAAAACTGTCAAGGGAAACAAACCTGTAAAGAAGAAACAAACCTCTCAAGCCACTGAAGTTTTAATAAAAGAAGATTCATCTGCAGCTAGGGTAACTCATGATGGCAAGACAAAAATACACTCCCAACAAGCTATTGGTGATTTTCCTGTAGGTAAAGATGATCATAAAGGAGCTAATACTCAAGGTAAGAAGCCTAAAATGAATGAAGAGACTAGCATCTTTCCTACTCTATATATAAAGAGGGAGTTTGATGAATATGAATATTACACCACAAGTCCAGTTTAGACTCCAATCAAACAAAAGCAACAATCTACAGGTAAGAAGACTACCTAAGTTCCCTAGAAGGAATTCTACTAGAGTTGCCAATAAATTTAGACTGAATTCAAAAGCATGTTTCATCCTTCCATCAAGAAGGATAATCTCATAATTATAGAGGATAATTCAGAGAATTCTAAGAAGGAGATAAAAAAAACAGGCATTGGCATATTTTTTACACGGAACAGAGAAGGAATATAAGGACTTGAAGAAGAAAAAAGAAAAGAGAAAATAGATTGCATAGTAATCTAGAAGACCCATGACCAGAGCAACTACAAAATCAGTTTCGACATCTGAATTTGTATTTAAGGGCACAGATGCAGTTTATGATGACATAAATGATCTTTTTCTAGAACTAGAATAGTTGTAAGACCTTCCAGAAACCAGAGAATCTGACATAAATAAAGATGAAGACCTTAGTTCTAGGATATCTTCTAAATATGTGATTAAATTAAGGAAACCCCAAGTTGCTATAGGTCTAAATTTACCTGCTCCTGTAGAGGAATATCCAGAATTTAAAGTGAAAGAAAGAAAGGAAAAAGACAGAGTAAAAGAGTTGCAGAGTATGATTAAGAAATTGAAGAAATAGAAAGATTTTGTTGATCAATGTAATGCTAAACAACAAGAAAATATACAATATTTTAAAAGGAAAAGAAAAGAACAGAAGACATTGCTTAAAGAGGTAAGAGAATCCAATATAAGGTTATATTGACATAATGTTGTGTTCACAACCAAGCTTAAACAGAGAGACACCAGGGCTAATGCAGTCATCATACCATGATAATTCAAGAAGACTTTTCCTCAGTTTTGATTGTTCGATGATATTGCTTACAAAGTAAATATGAACACAATAGAAAGAAGAAAAGACAAAAATCAAATACATGAAATACTATGTTTTTCCTGTTTTAGGATTTATATTCAAGAGATGTTTATGAAACTATGGATATGAATTATTTGAAATCAAAAGTGGTTTTTTTTTGGAACGCCCCCCTTCACAAAAACCTCTATTAGTTTTTACACATATATCACATTTTAAGATATATAAGTATATCTTTAAGGCCTATATTTCAGATATTTCACAATAAATAATTTCCTGTTTTAGTCACTCATTTTGGGTGAAGTTGAAGAATATATGGAGATGTATTTTTGGAAACCAAAAGAGGTTTTGGTTGGGAATGGTTCCCTTTACAAACACCTCTCTCGTATTTTTCACAACTATCACTGTTTGGGAGATAATAAGATATTGTTGGACCCTATTTTTCAGGAATTTTCCATATTTATTTTCCTAAGAAATCTCATGGACAATAGTTGACAAGCCACCTCATCAATTTGACTTGGAGATCATATTTGATATTATCCTTGATTATTTGAAACAAGAAACTAAATAGAGATGGGTAAGTTTTCAGATCCATTTCTTTTGGATCTTAATAAATATGTATTCTTTCTATATAAACAAGGTAGAAGGAGAAGTAAGGGTCGATAAGTTGGGCATTCAAGGACCTTTTTTGTAAAATTCCACTGTAGGACAGTTTATATTCCATATTAATACTAAATGGAAGAGGCATGTTTATGGTCATATCCTCTTTCATATATTATTCTATTTATTTTCTTACTTGAAGTCATTTATTTTGTTGCAATGCATTTGATTTCTTGATTTTAAGTAACACAGTGAAAACTTTGATGTTTTTGTTTATTATCAAGATTGTCTTCAAGAACATATTCTTGTTTCTCAATATATTTTGAAATAAGAAATCCATATGGAGTTGACAAACTAGATACTCTCATATATTCCCTTCTTTATTCGCATTATGTTCTGATCTATTAAGGTGACTACTATTTACTAAATCAATGGGATGTTTTCTTGATTTACATTTGAGTTATATGTTTATTGAAATTCTTGAACCAAATTTCAACCACTTTCTAAAAATCCATTTCAAAATCCTAAAAAAATACCATTTCAATAACCCGATGATGCCCTAGCTTGCCCTCTCACAGTCAAGTGCAACTTTATAGACTAACACAACCCATGAATTGGTAAACATTGGGTTAACTATGGATTGTGAGTATATGTTGAAGAATGAAAGTTTAATTGAACAATTTGTAAGTAATTATGTTGTTTAACTTACCTTGTTTTATAATTAATGAAAAAACAAGAAAAAAATATATTTATTACATCTATTGTACTTTTTCATGTCATATTAAACATGTAGGAAACAAAGTATGGAATGCATGCAACAAAAGATATTTTGAGAGAATTCATGAGGCATGGCTTCGAAAGAATGTGTATTGTTTATGAAAGAGTTGGTGCTAAGGTATATTTATTTATTTATTTATGCAATCATGTATATTCTACTATATATATAAATGTAGATATACTTATTCCATTTTATTTCTATGTTTGTAGATGGAAGATGAAGGGGAAGAACATAAAAAACAAGTTGATCAAGAAAGCATTATGTTCAAAAATCAAAGTACAATATCACCTACAAATGATGGAGAAATGAGGCATGCATGCAACTCTAGCAATGTCAACAGTTCAATCAAAGAATGACAATCAATATAATTGATTGTTACTGCAAGTTGTATGTTTTGGAATATTTGTCTCTAAAAAATAGGGATTTTGTTTAATGTACTCAACATATTGTCCCAATTTCATGAGGACATGTTACCAATAGATGTAACAATTACAAATTGGTTGTGATTTGATTATTGTAATGGACCTTTACGTTATCCATTTTTGTATGACAATGGGTCTCTTATTCATATATAATAAAATGGGTTTCTTATTTCATTGCATTGTCGAATGTTGTAAAATGTTTTGTTCCTGAATAATTGATATGTGGATGATTTACATTGTTACAGATAACAGAGATTTAATTGGTTGGATAATGCATTGATGCAATCATTTTATCGAAACACAATAACAAAAATATAAAAAAAAATTATTATAAAAAAAATTTTCATTTTGAAATGACCAATTGAAAATTTGTAAGAAATAATGAATAAAAATATATACATATCAGTGCACTTTGTTCTTTTGAACTCACTAGATGGCATGTTCCATAATATAAACATTGGTGCGTTTTGAGGAGTCATATGCACCAATGCACATTAATTATAATAACACACAGGTACATACTATTGATAAAACACATTGTTTCATAAATGATATAACACACAATAATATTTATCGTTTCAAAATTGTAGAATGCTCATGTTTGAAATATACACTGGGGCACTAAATATAATGCATGCATAGGTGCGTTAAGTTTATTATGTGCACCGATATTCTAAATATTATTTATGAACTAGTTCCTTTACTATAATGTATGCACTAGTGCCTAGTAAAACTATTCGAAATTTCACTACCCTTTGGTGCACATGGTAAAAAAGATATCAGTATGTACTAATCACACAAGAATTGGGGCGCATGCTATATTAAATGCATCAAGTCTCATGATAACTTGATAGCACTGATGCTAATTATAAATTAAACACATTGGGGTTGAAAAATACTAAAATGCATCGGCGCTTCATATGAAAAAAAGGAAAAATATATGCATATAAATTATAAGAGCATCAGTGCTCTACATATGAAGAAAAAGGAAGAGTCGATACACAATAGTTATAAACGCGCCAAGGCATTTTTTTGTTATACTAATATTTGGGGCATTTTATTATATTAATGTACCATTGTGTTTTATCATAGTAACACGTCAGTGATTATTTGTCAATACCGCACCGATGTGTTTTGATAAGAACAACACCGGAAAACAAAACCTCTACTACAACCACTAGCCACCCAAATTTTTTTAGTTATATGGAACATCTAGTAAAACATCTTCTAAAACCTCTACAAGAAATAGAGGAGGTTGTAGTGGAGGGTGTTTTGAAAATATTTCCAAATTATGTAACATTGAAAACCTATGCTAGAAGGTATTCTCCTTCTAGTTGTCCCATACTAATTGAAGGCAAGAATAATACTAAATAGATAAGGCTTTGTCTTGATTTTAAGAGTCTCAATGTTACTTATGCTAATGAAGAATTCTCAGCTCCCTTTAGTGGTTATGATTATGTTCTTGACACTACTACATTGGACGGAAATTACGACAGTTTAAAATTTCGTCGTAATTTTTTTGTTTTTTTTGGACTAAATTTTTTTTTTTTTTTTCGGGGTCCAAATTTTCGCCGCTCTATTGACCAACATTCCACATTGGTCATTATAGTGACCAAAATTCCAACTTTATTCATCATAACGACCAACGTGTGAGAATCAAATGGTCATTGACTTATTGTTTGGTCAATTTGACCAAATTCGTCGGAAGACTGATGAAATCAATCCTATATATATCTCAGTTACGACAAATGTGCTATAGTTGCGACAATTATTTTCTACAGTTGCGTGAGTAATTTATGAAATGGTGTTCTGGTTTTTTATGAAATCTTGATTTCAATTCTCTTTCAAGAAGAGAAACATTGAATTGATCAGACTCTACATAGCTAAGATTTTGAAGGTCAGTACTTCAAAATTTTCTATGTGATTTAGTAATTTGGTGGTATTGAACTATTTATGGTTTATTTCCACTCCTTAAATCATATTTTATGGTTTATTTTAACTCCTTAGAAAGATTTTATGGTTTATCCACTTTTCACAATTTCAAGATCCTATAAAAATGGATCTGAAAATAACTAAAATTGAATATAATCAAAAAAGGATATGACAAGTAAGATCATTGTAGGTCGAATTTACCATATTAGCATTACTTGGCAGTCTACAGGTAAAGATCATGGAGTTCGAGATCTCTGTTTGACAGTTGGGTGATTTCTGTAAAAAATAGAAATGTCATTTGGCTTCCTTCTTTCACCATATGTATTCAAAACTTAATGAGGAGGATGATTTAACTTCTGATAATTATTATCTTTAATTTTATACCATTCCCACATCTTCTAGAACTCGAAAAACACGATCTGGGCAGAAAGAATTAAATTATGGACTTTTCAACACATCTGGCAGCTCATTGGTCTTGCGTTTTTCCCTTTAGCCGCCGAAAGTCAGAGCTTTTGGTGGCTCACTACACTGTCAAATTTGCCACTTATCCGTCGAAAACCCTAAAATAAAATCCTATCTGATACTTTACATATCTCTACCTCATGAATATCTAGTGATCCATTGAATTAGTTTGTTTTCCTTCAATTGACGTATTAAAACCCTTAATGTGAAGATATGTATCTAAAAGGAGTTAGAAACTATTGAAGCAAGATGGAGTAACGATGTTAATTCACAATCATAGTATGAAAATAGTTTTTTGACAAGACACCAAGATGAGAAATAATGAGATGAAATTTATTGAAAATATCATTTGGAAAAAAGGGAATCAAATTAGTATATATGAAAAAGATTTGTCTAGAGGAATATGCACTCTCTCGGACCCATAGGAATGGGATCTACTATATGAGGTAATAGTCCAATCTAGTTTTTCAATCTCTTTGAAGACTTCTTTACAGTCATATTCATGAGAATATTTATGATTTATACACCTAAGAACATGAATAGGAAACAATAGTGTTGGGATTCCCAAACAAAATTCAAGGACGAACTACTAGATGAAGGGAAGGTCCTTGTTAATATATTAAACCTTGTCCAATGTTAGACAAATTAAAAATCAAGTAGTATTTCTAATGGATCTAAGTAAGGAAATGGAATAGGAAATTATTCCAGATTTGGATCTCATCGACTAGTGCTAGAGAAGAGAAAAATGCACATTAAAAGACATGATAACAAGACTTAGACATGTTTTTTTGAAATTTCTTTCTTAAAGGACAATCTTAGGATCGAACATGATATATTTCCTTCCATGTAATTGGCTCATAAAACCATTTATATTTTGATATCCTATGGGAAGCATCATAAACCTCTTCCCTTTAAGTTCAATTGTATTTGCCTCTAACATATATAGGTATGGGAAATCATTACACATGCCTAGAAATCACTAGTTTTTTAGTCTCCATCCTTTGTTTTAAGAAAAAAATATCAAAATGATTAAGAATKAAATATWGATGCATGAGAATATATTTCARTCATATTAAAAATCTYTAGGGAGGCTTCCCAAGAAAAACACCATACTCTGTAATGTTCCATACAATTACAAAAATTTATAAAGATATTGAAAAAAAATCTATAGTATTTGGTAATGGGGATAAATAAATTTATTAGTATCAATGGATTTTCCATCCATTTCTATAACATATGTTGTTACATCATTAAAAATTACCATTATAGAATTTTTGAAATCATTGGGCAAACATTATGGGTTAGAGGAGGGATGAACTCTCTGTTCTACACGTTCATCTAAAAGGAAACTAATTTTATTTTATTTAGTAGTTTCAAACTAATATCTCTATCTAATGTTTCATATCAAGTCTTCACAAAAAAATTAACCATGTGAATCTATTAGGGTCCTACCCTAASTCYCTTAAATAGATAGATAKATTKCTATGTAMTGAGGCYAGATCTATTAAATAGGGACTATATAGTAGATGTAGTGTGAAAGAAATAATTGTAATAAGGCTTACTACAAGGTTCAACCTACTATAAAGTTCCTTCACAAGAGAGTTCCTGCAGGGTTAGATATAAACTAAAAAATGAAGTAGAAGCAAGGTAATGAGATGTCTTGTGAAGCTTATTATAATGGGAACTCTACTCATCTATTGGGGTCCTCCTTGATGATGAAAGTGAACATTTATTTTATCAATAACGGTAGTAGTAATTGTGGAATTTTGGTTCATTTTGGTTCGAGATCTCTGTTTGACAGTTGGGCGATTTCTGTCAAAAATAGAAATGTCATTTGGCTTCCTTCTTTCGCCATATGTATTCAAAACTTAATGAGGAGGATGATTTGACTTCTGATAACTATTATATTTAATTTGATACCATTCCCACATGTTCTGGAACTCGAAAAATGAGATCTAGGCATAAAGCATTAAATTCTAGACTCTTCAGCACATTCGACGGCTCATTGGTATTGCATTTTTCCCTTTAGTCGTCGAAAGTCAGAGCTTTCGGCAGCTCACTACACTGTAAAATTTTCCACTGTAACATCCCGCTCTGGTGCACTTACAAAACTTATTCTTTGAGGACACTTGCTCACAAGTGATCTGGAATTTTCTGATATTAATACATTTATGCTTGATTATGATGCGTTCTGATAGACGACATGATGTTTTACTACTTGATGTAGACAGGTGCTATTGACTTAGTTTCATTGAGTGTACAGGGTTTCGGACCTTGAGGATGCAGAGGCATCGGTGGAACCCCCTTGGACTCCAGATTGAGTCAGGGAGTGTGCTATTTGGGTTGATTCATTTATGGTGATATTGCTTTGTTTTGATGATATGATATTTATTTTATGATATGTTGTTGACGTTCTGACACGATGGTTGATGATGCAGGCTGACGATAGCTTGCCGACCAGACTCACATACGGAGTAAAGGGGCCACACATGATTTCCAGAGAGGTTGAGGGAGAGGTGTGGACAACAGCCCTGTCACAGCCTACTAGCACTCCCCCTGTGGCTCGAACTATAGGTTAACGATTACCTAGTTCGAGAGGATCCACGATGCCGTGAGGGCAGACTGTGATAGTCGCTCACGATGATTCTAAGGGGCACGCAATAAGGCGGGGGCCTTATTCCTTAGAGCCCTTAGTCTCCCACAAGTTCACTTGGTAGAGTGTTGACTCTAGGGGTTATAGATGTCTACCAAACAGTCAAGTCGGCGAGTGGCACCCTTGGAGCATGTGGTGCATCCTGAAGGGCATGTCGCGCAAAAGAAACACCAGTTGGCGAGTGGCACCCTTGGACCACGTGGTGCATCCTGAAGGGCACGTCGCGCAACAGAAGCAAAAGAGGCAAGTGGCACCCTTGGAGCACGTAGTGCGTCCTGAAGGGCATGTCGCATTGATGATGATGAGACAACCTAGATGACCCTAAGACCTTAACGCCTTAAGAAATTCTCAAAACAACTCCCCTAATGAATTGTCGCCCAGTTCAAATCTAAACCTAAATTTAAAGCATCTCAAAGATGAAATTTTGATAATCCCTAAGAAAAGATCCTACAAAAATAAACATAAGGGCGTAAACTAAAACCCTCCTATGTGTTAGTTAAAGTCTTCTTAAATTAAGGGGGGGTAAAGTAATGAGGGAGATAAATTAATTGACACCCATGGTTTTTAAATTTTAAAGAAGAAATAAAATTATTAAAGTGTGGGAGTATAAAATTTAGGATTTTAAAAATATATTGAAAAGACTATTAAGCGCATTTATCTTTTTGGGTTTAAAAGAAAAAATAAAAAAAATAAAATAAAAAAATAAAAAAATAAAAATAAAATAAAAAGAGAGAAATAAATAATAGAAATAAGAAAACTTGTAATAAAGGAAACTTAATATGGAAAGTAGGGGACATAGGGTTAAAAAGCAAAAAGGAATCAACAATTAAGGAGTTACTAAAAATCAACAACTTCATTTTAGGAAAGTTATTAAAAGCATGAGAGGGGATCTAGGAACCCTAGGAGTAATTTTA
>JZKD02S0275979.1:300614-311240 GCA_000966675.3 Picea glauca | reverse complement strand
ACCGTTGATTTTCTTTGCGGACGGATCTCGTCCGTCAATAGCAAGACTTAGCACGCTCGCTTGATTTGATACTTGGAGGAAAACAAGAATTCTCTCGAGCTGCACTTGAGCACTGTGTGCAACTTGCATACCCGCGTGCTTCTCGGACCAGGGACAAGATTTACCCCCCGAACCAGAAATATCGCTAACAGGGAGAAAAATAAATCATGACATAAGAAGTATAAAGGCAACTTTAATTCTCATAAAAAATGATGATGTAAAGAAAATTAATTTGAATACAACCAATCAAAGATGGCAAGCAATTCCTTGGCATGGTAATGATAAATGGTACACTATGTTGGTGATCAAAAATAACTTGCTAATGATTTCCAAATCACATGATAAGACGAGCATTAAGAAGAAAAATCATTTTCAATTTCTTCATATTTAAAGGCTTAGAGACAAGCTCTTAAAGATGGTATTTCAATGTATAAATCGATTTTCTTCTTAAATTAAACCTAAGTTTATTTTAGAGTTTTCGGCGGCTAAGTGGTTGTAACGACCTCCTCGTTACGACAACAACTCTGAGAACAGGTGCGATTTTTTTTTTTTTTTTTTGTTTAAGGTGTGTGCATGCGTGTAGAAGTAACAAACACACTTGACTCTACGTCGCCACTCGACAACCAACAAGAAGCAACCACGATGTTCAGCACAAGAATACTGAAGTCACACAACGCGTAACTGCAACAATGTACGACCATAGGCATAAGGCGCACAACACAAACATTAAGACATACTGGGGGTGCACAGTAAGAACACAGAGGGAATAATCCATGGTGTTAGGGTTACTATTTCTGCACAGGAAAGCAGGGCGTTTAGTCTTATGTCTTCTCGAAAGAAGATTAGACAGGCTCCTGGCCGACTGCTCAGGTAGAAACTAGTAACCCGACCTAGAAAAAGATGCAAGCAAGACGAACACAACAAGACGATCCCGACATATCACAGTGAAAACAGGCAATAAACGCCCCTAGAGATAAGGCGTACAACTAGCAGTTGTAAGCAGACAATGACACCAGGTGTTAAGTACAGTACAGTCGCAGATGGAAGAATCCAACAGTAGAGTTTACTATTTCTGCATAGAAAAGCAGGGCTTTTAGTCTTATGTCTTCTCGAAAGAATATTAGATAGGCTACTGGCCGACTGCTCAGGCAGAAACTAGTAATCTCTGTCAGGTGTGTCGCAAGAGTGGAAACCCTGCCTTTAAAGGGCCCGAGACTCTTGATACGGTACTGGATTCTTTACACAGAAAAATCACACACACAGACATGTCTCCTAAGGCTACCAGGGGGTGACTATATCCTGCCCGACACAAGCAGACCAGGCCAAAGAACGAACTCGTCCAAGTACAACAACAACTCAAGATAGCCACTAACTCTACGGACGTGCATGTCCGAAGGACTCCGACAATGACCAAACAATGTTAAGACAAGGTAGTTCCCACGACTCAAGGCATGTAATACTGGCCCAATACTCCCTTGAACTCCATTAGTAGACGAGATACCCAACCCAACTGTTTAAGAATGTATATTTAAGTAATTGCAGATTCCCCCATTACAATCTTAGTAATTCAAGGTACTTTGTTCTAGGACCTTATTTTTATACCCATCAGTAACCAAAGTTTTAATCGTATTAAGATAAGTCCACAATGCCATTATTTTTCATAAAATACCTAACACTAAAAATTGCACCTTAATTTATAATGACATATATTACCCTTNTCAAGTAGTAAAACATCATGTCGTCTATCAGAATGCATCATAATCAAGCATAAATGTATTAATATCAGAAAAGTCCAGATCACTTGTGAGCAAGTGTCCTCAAAGAATAAGTTTTGTAAGTGCGCCGGAGTGGGATGTTACAGATCTATGGTGTATATTCACTCCATGAATTCAAAGCTTCGGGGCTCACTTTATACCAAAAACTCAAATATTTATGAGCATCTATGTTCATAGGACTTGGGGTTTAACTATTGCCCTCCATCTCCTTATCCAATGGTTGTGTGAGATTTTGACTCCTCCTGAATATATCTCTTCCACTCAAACTTAAAAAAAGAAATCGTCCCCCTCGGGACTTACCCTCACTATCCCTCCTTGTCCTTCATCACTTATATGACTCAACCTCTAACGCACATGATGCATCTCCCTCCTGAGCTTGAGACTTGGAAAATTCACGTGCGCACCTCTTGATCCTACTCTATGTAAGTTTTTCACTATCTCTACTAAGCTTCGTTCTTCAGTAGTTTAAGGCCTCCTCCCACCTCCAGTGGTCTATGTGCACACCTTGCACTGTGACAACCAAAAGAGAAAAATTGGATCTTAAAATAGAATCTTAACTCATTCTCAGAACAGACAATCACATAGTTGCATAATTACTTGATAACAATATCTTTTTAGTTCAGAAAGTACAAAGTATGCTTACAGTTTCCTCTCAGTGTTTGAGATCTTTTATATTCTCTTCATTTCTATTTCAATATATATATATATATATATATATATCTATATATATATATATATTATGCTAAATCATAGTATCTACTTACTTGGTTTATGCAATGGAGGGCTATACAATTTTGAATAATTATTGATGCTTGTATATCCTTGAGGGAAGAGATTTTTGTTTAATGGTGAGTAATAATTATATGATATATTTTAGAAAGAGATGGCATATTATCTGGATGATGGTTAAATATTGTTATTGTAATCTTTAAGGGAAGGAAAAATTGTCTAGTATTTGAGGAATTGGATGATTAAATTTGTGTTATGATTAAGTACTTTACTCCTGAGCCTATATTTGAGTTTGGTTATGGGAATTAGATGCTTCCTTGCTCCTCATAATAGTCACCAGTCTTGAGACGATAAATGGTCAAAATCAATTGGATGAATCATGGACTTGAGCATTGATTATGTGTCTTGGAGGTCCTAACCTTGCAGGTAGGTTGGATGGGTAGTTATCCTAGATATTTTTGTGTTATAATTTATTATGTTAGTAGAAATGATGTTGTAGAATGAAACTTGCAGTGTAGGATGTAAATGAGAAATGAAGTGTAATATTGAAGCATGTTAATGTCGAGTAACATTTTTTCTTTGATGTTTAAAAAACAAAATTTACCACTAATGTACTCACTTACATTTATGTCATAATAGAGGGGATATTACAATGACACCTCCATCATGATGTTAAATTTTTCATGTTGTTTTAATATGGTCATACGTTGCATGAATTGAAGTGATAATAAAGGTAAATTTTGATATCAAATCAATTTTCAATCAAGCCTTTCACAATTTGAATTACATTCTACGTTTTTGGAGGGAGGTCCTAATTTTGCAATCAAGGCTAGTCATCAAATCGAGCCAAGGGACTATGTGAGTATGTGAAGGGAGGTCCTAGTTTCAAAATTTATGTTGATTTTACAATCATGCCTAGAAAAGGTTTTGGCATGGATTAATAAAATTCAAAGGGAAATAAAATATCATTTGAAAAAAAAAAAATATTTTGAACAAAATGGAGGGGTAATCAAATAGTTCACAGAGCTTGGTAAGATGACCCGATTTGGGCTCGATCTCAAAATCAAGTTTTGTATGAAAATATATTGAAGGTGGTGGGCCTAGATTTGGAAATCGAGGTCAATTTATGAATAAAATCCTGCTAAACATGAAATAAAATGCAAAGAGAGAGAAATTTGGAGATCGCAGTAGATCACCAAATTGGGTTGATCATGATTTGAGGTAATATTTAAAACTTAAAGATGAGTGTTCAAATTTAAAAACAAAATATTCAAAATATTCAAATCTAACCAAGTCCTAGTTTTCTCAAAGGAAATAGATAACTCGAAAAAAAAAACACTTGAGGAAGAAGATACAAAGTGTGAACTCAAAATTGAAAAGGAAACTTGAATTAAAAGGTAAATAATTAGGACCTTGGTTTGGATACAGGTGTTGATTTTAGGATTGACAGGAATCCAAACAAATAGAAGTAAATATGGAGTGTGATTTGAGTACAAAACTGATCTAAAAATAGAAAGGAAAGTTAGGTGACTCATCAAAGAGGGGGATTGATTTGAGAACTAGGCTCAATCTAGGAATTAGAGTGAAAAATACCAAAAATAAATAGGTTTAGAAATTATTACCCTCGATCATAAAAAAAATTAAAATTATATTCATCTCACATAAAGGGAAAACATAGTAGTAACCACTATTCCCATAGTTTGTCCTGTTGAGGCCTTAACACAACCTAAAATTATGAAAATTTAGGTACCACGTTCTCTTTAATTTTTGCAAGTATATTTTTACATTTTAGTTCTAATACTTTTTTTCATATTATTTGGTGTTGAAAGCATCCTTTTCCTTTGAGAAAACGGAAAAAAAATCTAATCCCCAAGCGTTTTTTGAACTAATATGATTTATTATCGGTGAGTTTAGGACACTTTAATCACATAGGAAAGAAGAGATGTCCATTAATATTCCCCACTACATGACAACCATTTTTTCTCCTTTGAAAATTATTACAAAGAAAATTTCCTTTCGTGTGATGCAATTTTTCACTTTATGTATTGCAAAAAACTTCACATGTTTGTGATATAGATTTTCACTTTGAATGTCATAGGAAACTACATTTTGCCATGACATAGATTTGTATTTTATGTATCACACATCATCTATTTTTTATCACAAAATATTGCATCGTCCAAAATATTTCTCCCATGAAACACATTGCATCATTGAAACTTTGTTTTTATCAAAACAAAGGGAGACTTACTATTTTTTCCAAAATTTTCCAAAATGTATATTTCACATTGCAATTTTTTTTTTATCTCTTATGATGTATCGCACTTAAACTTTATTTCCTTGTAAAATAGAACCTCTGAACAAAACATATATCTTTTCAAAATGGCACATAACTAAAAATGTTTCTTCCATGTGATACATTGCATCGCTTCAAAGATAATTTCTCAACAATACATTACATTATTGGAAAATTTTCATCCACACAATATCTTGCATGAACCAAAAGATTATTTTCACACAACACAAACTTTTTCTTCCTCGTGATGTAACACACTTAAAATATATTTCCTAACAAAATGATACATCACTCAAAATTTTCAGTCTCTATGACATATCACATATATCCAACATTTCCTTCATGTGATATGTCACGCCACAAAAATATTTCCCCTACAACTATGAAATTTTATTGCATCACACTCCAAATATTTTTAATGTGATACACAAAGTCTCCAAAGCATATCACACATGATTTCAAGAAGGGTGTGACATAGTTTTTATCACACCCAAATATAAAATAGGTGTGACATAAGACACAACATTGAATGAATATATTGAATGCATATTCATGCAATTCCACATTTTCACTAAATATTTTGATCTCAATCTCCATTTTGGGCATGAATTATACCATGAATTATACCATTGAAAAGGTCTCTCTAATATATACAAATTTTATGTTATGATGTTTGATGATTTGGGATTGTTTATCTCATACTTGTCAAGTAAATATATTTTATGACCAATTTTATGATCCACTAAAGAAGATCAAACTCAGGGAAGTAAATTTGAATACCTTGTTACGATATCAAAGGACTTCTATATTTAATATTGTTTTTTAATAATATTTGAATTCCTCATTTATATATCTTATGATGATGAGACCTAAGTACTAGCTGATATGTTTTGGAAGAAATATGAGGATGGAACGAAAAATTATGAGAGAAAAATCAGGGAATGTTTCCTTCATGTCTGGCCATTTTTAGAAGTGTGTGACCACTAAAGTTAGAAAATAAATCAACTAGAGTATATTATTCACAGAACAGAAAAATCAACTCAAGAGATTATTAAAATCGAAATTATTAAAAGGGAACCCATATCGAAATTATTAAAAGAAGCAACACGTGTTCACACATCACAACTTGTGTGATGATTTATTTAGTGAGAAAAGAATAATGTTGAGAATACATGAATTGAAACTTTCAGTTAGTTGGAGATGTGGCTGATACATGGATTTTTGCATGGCTAATTTTTGTTTTATCCAAAATTTGATTAGTTTGATTTTATAAATAAGATAGTTAACCTCTTAGAAATGGTATGTGGGGATATGAAGTGATTCACGGAGGATTATAGCTCAAAATTAGTTCAATCTTAATTTATAAACAGTTTTGGAGTTAAGGAACATTTTGGCTCAAGATTTATCTATGTTCTAATTTTTATTCATAGATTACTATGCTCTTGAATTGATGTCATAGGTGTCTAGTAAGGATTTCAATTTGGATAAGTTATCATGTGTGAATGGATAAATTAGTAGGTGTTATTTTTAGTGTTCTTTATTAATTATTGTGTTATATTTTGTAATCTTGGTTTTGTCATTTAATACATTAAATATTGTAAAATTATTTATGTAATTGATATTAGATTAGATGGAAAAAATGATTTCAATTATTATAGAATTATTTATGTAATTGATAATGGATCAGACTGTTAAGGATTTCAATTTGACTAAGTTATCATTTGTGAATGGATAAATTACTTGGTGTTATTTTCAACGTTCTTTGCTAATTATTTTTCTTGTATTTTGTAATCTTGATTTTGTCATTTAATACATTGATTATTATAGAATCATTTATGTAATTGATAATGGATCAGATGGAAAACCGGTGTGTGATCCCTTTGTGTATTCCTATAGTTGTATCATTCTATAGAATTAGTTCTTATAAATACAAAGTTGTAGGGTTATTTCCATCCATTATTTCCAAGAGTAATATTTTGGGAGAAGAGGTTACCTCTTTCTACATTTTATGTTTCTTGAAGGTTATGTTGTGGTAATACTTCTCAAAAGAATTAGTTCTTAAAGAATTAAAAATACGAGTCACTTTAAATTACTATTCATGAGGGTTATATTCATAAATCTCATTGAATGGTTTTTGGACCATAACTTTTGGAATTATTCCATACCAAGCAAGGAAAAGTCTAATTAATCATATTTCTTGGGTTTAATCCCTATTGTCGAGTATCGGGAATCTATAACCCTCAATAGAATTGGTGCTAGAATGAGGGCCACATGACAATATAACTTGCGTGGAACCATTTTTTTAAAAATCATTAACAACCCATGTTTCCTCTCCATATTCTTATATGGGATCATTCTTTTAGTGTCACGAGACCATTGCATGGTATCTCAAAGAAGATAGTATATCTCTTGTCTAGAATAAAATTTGATGGTGAAGGGAAGACCTACACATTTAGCAATATTAGAAAATTTAACCTTGCATCTCACAATATTAAATCTTTTCAAGATAATGAAGTTTGTAGGTTGTTTACCCTCACATTGAAAGGACGAATTTAGGATTGATATAGGGCATTATTGACCAAATCAATTCATAGATGGAAGCAGTTCATGGAACTTTCCTAGATGCACATGATAAGTATGACTAAGATGAATTGTGTTTTAATCTGACTAAAAGTTGGGAACAAAAAGATGAATCTTTTGATGATTTTGTATTAAGGGTTGTACACATTTATGATAGATTCATGAAAATGATGAGTCCTATAGACCACAATTCCTTACTTTGTTTTTAATTTTATTCTCCTAAAGAGGAAGATTCATTAATGAACAATGAACAAGATTCAAGTTATTAATATTACCCCCACCATAACCCATTAAACTAGAAGTGTCATCGTTTTTTTACCAAGTTAATTGAGATATGTATGAACAACAAAATGTAGGATTATAAATGAACCTTTGGATCATTTTCCATCAAAAGTTCATGCAAATATAATGTAGGTTTCCTAAAAATGACATAACTACCAACCAAGAAATATGACTGGTTTATGTACCTTCTCTCTATCCTTGAAGAATATAGTTTATCCTCATATGAAAAGGAAAATTCATAGAATCTTGATTATTGACCACATGATATATAACTCTTGCTATTTTTTCAGACAAACTCATTACAACTACCATTAGGGGAGATAAAATTACCAGAATAAAATATTTTTCCACTAGGTGGAGCTAATAGTTTGGAAAGAACTAGTCTACAAAACTATTAGGTACAATAAATCAATATAAAGGATAATAAAGGTTATGAATGACAAGAAAATATTATACTAGTGGATTGTATATATAGAATGGAATCAATTATACAAATGGAGAATGAATGAGTTAATAGAATATTTGATCCATCCTCTTTTAAAGAGCATTCAAAACCCATGGGCACCATAACCTGTGAAATTTGTCAATATGATGACCTTGAATTGAGAAACCTTGACACCCTCTTTGAGAAAGTAGGGAAAGTGCAACATGATAAATATGTAGGTAATCACATCCAAGATATCGATAAGGTCATGGAGATTCATGATTCTCAAACATCCCTATTCGACCATGAGAAATAGGATTCCTTGATTATAGATATATAGAGATGTATCACTCCCCTCTTTCTACTTACATTGAGTTTGAAAACAAAGTACCTGTCAAATAAAATCTATCAAAGTTTGAAGAAGATGAGAATGACATCTATCAAAATATAAGTGTTTAGCATGAAATTGTCATTAATTGTCATTAAATTGTCAGATGGATCTATGTCAAAGGAGGTTTTTTCATATGTATACACCAATCACAATCAACACTAAACTAATAAAAACCTAGTTCATGGGTTGATAACGATAGAGGTAATGGCATCATCCTCCATTGAATATTTTTAGTAAGCAACCGATAAAATCAAGGGAATTAATTTTAATTGTCTCTCGATAAGCAACAAGTAAAAATTAAAAAGACATGGGAATTTCTATGAAACTTCATGAAGGATCAAAACTCAAACTACTTCAAAATGAGGAATTTGTATTTCAAAGATACACCCATTAATAGTTTCATAGAATCAAACAAAAGAGAAGTTATGGTTGGATACATATATTCTCTTGTTGAAGATACTTTCAGTTCGTGGGATTATGAATAATTTTATAATCTATACCTAGATATATTTGAAGACTTTTGATTAAAGGAAATATCATAGAGATATCCTTTAGTTATGTCTCTTCACTATAGTTCTATGAATATAATACAAGGTGTCAGCAAGTCATGGATCTCAATTGTTAAAGGCATTTCTCACAAAGAGGACCAATTTATATTCGACAATTAAAACTCTTCTTGGAAGGAAAATGGGAATATGTTATAACTCTAATTAAAAAAAGATACAATTATGGAGCTAGTTCATTCAATACATATTAAAAAAGTTGGATATGAAAAATGAAAACTAAAAATACATTTCATTATCATAAACAAAATCAAAATTCCAAAATTCCAAATTTACATTTAAAAATGTTAAAAATAATATTGAACAAAATTTAAATAATTGTTTATACTATTCATTAAGTAAAAAGTGTTATAGCATTATATAAATTACTATAAATGTTGGTACAATGTTATAATATTCTATAAATTACTTAGTCTCATGTATATGACGTAATTGTTGGGTGAAAAATGTATATGACAAAAGTGTTGGGTGAAAAATGTATATCATGGAATAGGCTGGACATGAAAAATGAAAAATGTGAACCCGCCACTCAGCCAACCCACGACTCCGTAATTTTTGGGCCATACATTAATACTTTTTGATAATATGTGATAATGTGATAATGTTTTCTTAATATGTGATAATGTTTTGTTAAATTTTATTCAATTAATTATTCAAATTTTATTTTACTTTTCATGTCCATCTTGTTCGGTGATATACATGTTAAGTAAACATTTAAGGATCTGAGGCCTATTACTTAAACATTTAAGGTTGTCATAAACATTTAAGGCTGTCAGAACCTATAACATACCTCCTGTTTAGTTACGACAACAAACCTCTCATAACAAGCTGATTTTTTTTTTTTGTGTGTGTGTGCATGTGTACAAGGGTAATAAAGGCATTATACTCTACGTCGCAACACGACGAAGAACATGACACATGCAACTGCAACAACAACATAACGACCTAAGATGTACATCAAGCATTTGGAAGCCATGAACGATAATCAATCGATGAAAAATAAGAATGACTACCCGCCCATCCTACCCTACAATGGTTAGGACCTATAGGAAACATAAGCAATGCTCAAGCCCAGGTTCCCATCGATTTCGACCATTTAAGGTCTCAGGGCTAGCGACTTTTCTGAGGAAAAAGGAGGCGTCTACATCCCGCCCGACATAAGAAGCCCAAAACTATATAAGCTAAGTCAACCACATCAACGATGATCAATGCACGATAGTGTTATATGAATCAATAAAATCTCACACAAATTCCAAGGTGTAAGAGAATTTGATTATTAATTCCATCATAAAAAGACATAAGTTCATGCACAAATTCTATTATAAACTTACAATTCGATCATATGTCAGCATCTCCTAATGGCGCAAGAGTAACTTACTTGATTTAAAAGCGCTAAGAGAACAATTACATAATCAACCATGCTTCTCATTTATTCATGACGCAATACAACTATCAAATTAATTCAAGGCACAAGTGAATTAAGAGCTACATAACCATGACTCCAACAATTCTCTATTCAACTTTAATCATTATACACTCCAATAGGG
>JZKD02S0275979.1:183841-205023 GCA_000966675.3 Picea glauca | reverse complement strand
TATATATATATATATATATATATATATATATAATAGGTTAGAGATAAATGAAAAACTCAGTGATGCATACATTTGGTGTTATCATGAAGTATATAATCGATTATTTTAACAAAGTTTTTCTAATCACCAAGAATAATCAGAATGGCCTAATACGTGAAATATGTTAATAGAAAAAATATAAGGAATAATATATACATTGCATGGGGTTCCACAATGGTTACACACTGGTTAAACTATAATCATTGGAACAACAGTTCCCATCAAATCTAGATTCAAAATAAAATATACAACTTCAATAAGCACAATCGAATTGTACGCTATACAATTGTTGAGATCAATTGCCACTTCCAAAACTTCCCTCCCTTTTTTATATTTTCCCAACTTCTTTTTTCCATTTATTTTCCCTCTTCTATACCTATCCTCATTCCCCTTTTCTTTTCTCCCTTCTCTTTTCCCTTTCTAGTTACCATACTTAGTTACATATCAAAAAAATCGATAGGTTCGCGGGTTGGCGGACTTGCGGGTCTTTGCCTCCATTCATGTTTGTATATCATGAGTCCGACCAATCGCCTTGTTATAATATACTTAACCATTTTTTGCAACGATGGGTTCATAGGTTCAAGCTTTCGTCTTCTAAGTTCTGTGATCTCCACTTTGCACCCAAAGGCCTGTGATCTACATTATGACCATCAGACTTGTCATAGGTATCAAGCCCCTAAGTATTTAAGTTCTCATATATCCAAGTTTGACCAATCATTGTGCAACACTTAGCCTTATTTTTATCGTTCACAATCGTGGCTTCGTGAGTTCTTAGGTTGGTGGGTTCACGAAAGGCCCCTAATTCAAATTTATCTTGTTTGTCCCTGCCATATTTGTCCTTTTCCAAATATGCATTTAGTATGGTTTAATGATAATAATTGATCATACAGAACCATAAAGATCATCATTAATAAGTGAAGGGATCAAGGATATTTTTCAATAAATTGAATTAAAACATGATTTGCCAAAGGTTATGTTATCGTTATCTCTTCGAAAGGATTCATTGCAAATAATTATCCAGTTGGAAGAAAACTCTCATCAACCTACGACAAAAACATCTAGAAAACAATTATGTGGTGATTATTTGAATATTCTTGGTCATGAATACTAGAAATTTCAGTGGTCTAGAGAATATTTGTATTACTCATCTCCTCCTGCATAGAAAGACATAATATGTACATCTAGAATTGATTTCACAAGGTGTGTCCCTGAGGTATTCTATTGTAAAGAACTTGTTTCATGGTGCATTGAGAAGTAAATACCAAGCCAAAAAATTATATACCTCCAATATCATTTCCCCATCTCTCTTTCACCCCAAATTTTTTGTAAGATGTTAAATCTCCCTGAGCCAACACTTACCTTCAAAGGAGAAGACTGCAGAAATTATATGAAGAAACATGACAATGGCCTCTTGCTTCAGTTCTTGGAGAGTCTTGTGGCTATCCTACAATACATAACCATGATTTAGTTCAACTCTTTTGAAAACTCCTTTCGGGAAATTGATTTTTTGTTTACCAGGATGACAGGTCAAGAAAGAACTGCCACCATTTCTCACATGATTATTTATATTTTATATTTTAGAGTTAAAGAGAAAGCTATCTTCGATTTGGGAAAATTAATTTCAATTGAAATCTCCTCCCAATTGTCACATTACAAAATGGACAATAAATTCTTTATGGCTTCCTATTTGGTATTTGGGATAGTATATTATTGTCAATTTCCAATATTGACTATATGTAAGAAGGTGAACTGTAAAATTCATCCAGTTACCTTCTGGTATCAAGAATTGTGGAGACACAAGACTTCTCTACATTTTTACGAAGTTTACAATGATTTCGTTTCAACTTTCAAAGGACTGTTGTTTGGTAAAAACACCCCCAGGATATCTGACTAGGATAATAAATTCCTAGAAAAAAAGGGAATGATAGAACAGATGGAAAATCACAGTTTCATCAAGATCTTATGTTCCAAGGAAAACCCTATTTTCTTCCATACCATGTATCTGATAAATTGGTTATTACGGTGGCAACGCAATACAATTTCTGGATGCACTTTTTCCATAAAAAATGGAAAAATCAATTCATCCCCTTGCCATGGAAAATTGGAGACTTCATATTCAGGAACATGAATAAAATTGATGAGTTTGTGAGTCACTTCAATAATGTAAATCTGAAGTATGTTGAAACAATAAAGGGGTTTGACCCTAACAAAATCTTCGTGGAACATATGTTGTCAGTAGGATTCAATAACTCATTCATCCATACTATTTTGAATGAAGAAGAAGATAACAACCTAGTCTCTCCTGCACACGATGATGGTGACTTAGAAACAATACTTAGTACTAACGATTTTTACAAGAAGAAAGGAAAGGGTCCCAGTGAGAAGAGATCCTAGTCTCTAGTTGTTACTCCTAAGACTACCACATCCAGGAGCAATTCTCCAACATCCCACCCAACTAGGAAAGTTACCAATGATAGTTCAAGCAGCGGAGGGGAGAAGAACCCCCTCCCCCCCCCCCACACAAATACAGCACCCACACAACACCCCCCCACCAACCCAGAAGAAAAATAAAAAGCAAGAGGAAGAAGACCATAACATGGAAAATGACATCAATATCTTCTCTCTTGAAGACATGTAGCTCAAGGAGGATATTGAAAAAATGTTTCCCACAATTAATCAGCCAAGAAACATGGCCCATCAAAATTCATCATTATATATCATTGAGAATGATACCTTCAGTGAATAAGATTCATTCACTTTCCAAAGCGATTGTTTGACAAGGAATCTAAGAAATTGATTATAGAAAAAGGTGATCTGAAAAATAAGAAAGGAAAATTTCCTTCAGAGGTTGAAATAAAATATATGCAGCCATCCCAAATCTCTAAAATTCACAAATAAACCAAGAATTCTCTTAATGATTCCATTGGTGGTCTGGAAGCAAAAAACATGAAGTTGAAAGAAAATATTAGGGAGCTAGAAGATGCCTTAATGCCTCCTCCACTTCTTTCCAGTCCTTTGTCAATAGTCAAACCCACCACACCTATTTTTAATTTTAAAGGATATTCAATCCTACTCACATTATCCAAGAGTTATATAGAAATAAATATTAATAAAATAATGGCGTTGATCACAGAGGCATGGGAGATTTCAAAGAATATTGTTTCTTTTGGCTCTAGGGAACATGCCTTCCATGAATATTTGCAAGTTGATCTGAAGAATGAAGAAGGTTTCTACATTGATGTTGTATTAACCTTTGGAAACAAAGTATCTAACATGATGGAACTAAGAATAATAGAGGAGGATCTTCCCTCCCTAAGTCAGATAAAAGAACTAAATGTTTGTTGGAAGGAAAAGATTAAAAAATTGAATAAGATTTTTCAAGCATGCAATAAAGCCATGCTAAAAAGGGAAGAAATGTTTAAGAGGCTCACAAAAATAGATCTATAAGGATGTACTAACGAACTACATGAACCTAAATTAATTCTCAACTCAATGTTCTTAACAAAGAACCAGTTTCATGAATAAGTTGAGATATTTAAAGGGTTAGCCGTTTAAAAGTTTTATGACATACTCAAATATGATGAAGACAACATAGACAAGTGGCTAGTGGACTATTCCATGAAGAATCAATATATCAAGGAAGAAGTACGTGGTATTTATCTTGATTTGAGAGACTTGGAGGGAGAGTTATTCAACATTAAAATCCGACATGAGATAAATGTCGCACAAATGAAAATTCTATTGAAGAATGGTTCAAAAAAGCAATTGACAAATTGACCAATGAAGGGAAAGAAACAATTGAGATGGTTCTTGTAACCGTTAATGAAGAAAATAAAAGGAAAACAACAATAGATTGAAGATACGAGAGACCATCATATTAAGTTTATGTTGATCACACATTTCTTTCTTTATCAGTTCTTTCATCTAGTTACTCTAGTTCTTTGACTAGAAAGGTTTAATCGAAGTTTGATAACTTCTCCTTGTCTTCTTTCTAGGTCTTTGTGTTCTACTATCGCCCATCATACTCCTTATACAATCTTATTTATTTTTTGTATTTTCTTTATGGTCTGTGGGAGCCCTAACCCCAATCCTAAGGACAAACAAATTTTAAATTTCAAAGGCTATGTAACATACTATATATTTTTTTTCAGAAATTTCTAGAGAACTATTTCAGGATCAATTTTGGCTGTGCTTTGTAACTCTGAGTTTTGAGTATAAATTATTTGAGATTGATCTATCATTATATTTATTTGATTTCCCCATGTGTCTACTATTTTAAATTTCTCTTATGCATGAATACCATCTTATTTGTATTTTATGTGATCATAAATCTTTAGTTTAACTATGATGGATGTGAGGAAATTTTTTCTATCTTTTTTAAATGTATGTAGTGTGTGGTTCATGGCCATTTCTCGGGAACTTTCTTTAAAACAAAAACAAAACATTTTTATTTATTGTTGTTTTTATTGCAATCTTTATATTTCTTTGATTACCACGAAGGAATTCTGCAAAGTCCCATATTCTGGAAATCTAGAGTCCCAAGAAAATATTAAAGTAAAGAGGAGTACCACCTCTATAAAAATGCAAGGTGATTTACATCCTCATGATTTTGTTGTTTCGGTCCTGATGGATTCAAGAATCAAGAACAATAAAACATTTAGTAGAATTTAATATTAAGTATCGTCATCGAAAATTGGATATGTTGAGATGATTTTTCACCAAGATTCACAATGTCCTCCTCACTTTCACTTGCCAATCCAAGGAATTCACCGGTACCTCCCAACTAACACTAGGGGTACTCTTTTTCCCCCATAGTCCATCAAGTCGCAAAGGGGAGAAGCACCAAAAACCAGAACACAATAGCTTCCAAGCTTTCCCTGCAAGGAAGAGATTCCACTCTTCTCACAAGCTTGGAGTCCCAACTCTCACAAGTAAAACATAGTCAAATCAAAATTTAGCAGCATAATAGTTCTCAAAAGGTCTACGCGTTTTCCCTTCTACATCTTTTCTTTTAGAGAAATTTTCATCACTGACACATGTCTTCATGCACAAATAATTAAATTTTTAGTTTAAGTTAATTATCATTATTCACCCACGCACTTTTCATATTGTCCCCAATTTGCACAAGTAATTACCAAATTTTATTTTATTTAAAAATCCAAATTCCCTCACATTCCTCAATGTGTTCCTATTTCCACTCTTAGTTGTCCCTTTGTTCCCCAAATTTTCATTTAATGAGTGTCTCCCAACTAGATCTTAGTTAGAGTTGGATTATGAGTCTTATTATAGTTAGAATAGTGGTAGCTTGACTCAAAATTCTATTCTATGTACACCCATTCTCTCAAGTTATTGTTTATTTCTATTTTAAAAAATACTTTTTTATTAATTTCATGCACGCGTGCATTTTATCAAATCTTTAGATTTTACTTACTTTTTCCTAGAAATTGATTTATATCAAATCTTTAAATCATGTCATAATTCCTTTAGTTCTTTATTTAAATTTAGACTTAGACTTATCCTTAAACTTAGGATAAGACATTTGTTAGAATTTATAATTAATAGTCTATTGTTTAATTAATTATTTTAATCCAACAATGCCTAATCATTTCAATGTTTTCTAAGCCACCTAGATTTATTGACTCAAGTTTAATTACACAGAGTTCCCTTAAAGACGTACCTCGGTGCTCCAAGGGTGCCACTTTCCTTTGACTGGTTTTGGAATTTTTTCGACCCTTTGGAGCCAATACTCTATCGGTCGACCTTGTGAGAGACTAAGGGCTTATAAGGAATAAAGACTTTGCCTTATTGCGTGACCCTTAGAAATATTCGTGAGAGACTATCTTAGTATTCCCTCATGACACCGTGGACCAATCAAAATAGGTAATTGTTAACCTACATTTTTGGCCATGACGATAGTTCTAGTAGGTTGTGGCATGGACATTTCCACACCTCTCCCTCAATGTCTAGTTTCTGTGCATGGCCCCTCTACTCCTTATGTGAGTCGTATTAGAAAGAATCGTCAAGCCTACATCCACTGAGAAAAACACTATCAATAATCCATATGCATAATCATACTATAATCAATCATATGTCACAAGTGCGGAAATGAAATACTAAATCGAAATACAATCCACTTCCTGACTCAATCCCGAGTCCAAGGAAGTCCATTGATTCCATCAACATCTGTAACCTATCATGTGTCTAGCACACTCATTAGAACTTGTCAATATCATCTTCCAATACATATACATCAAATAACAAAAGGTCACAACACATCATCATCATCATGTATAATCCAAAATTGAAATGAAATCACAGTGTACCATAACCGTTTCACTGTCACACAAGTGTCCTCAAAGAATAAGTCAATAAAAGTGTGCTTAGTAGAGTGAGATGTTTCAATCACTTTGATTCTAGTTTTTTCAATTATGGTAACATAGAAACAAATGTGACATAATATCTAACACTCAAATCTCCCTAATGATACACCATCATTATCCCATCATTTGAATCATATCAACATGGAAATTAAAACCTCATCTTGGTGGTCAGGTGGGGACTAATGAGAGATAGTGTGAATGCAGTGATCATGATATGACTTGGTAAGTTAGTTAGGAAATCAAAAAGTGGGAAACCAAAATCAAATTAGTGCACAGTGTAATCATCACAAGAAAAAGTCATAAATCAAATTTTAATTGATGGAATATTTTTGAAGGAAAAGAAGGAACTATAGTTCCTAAAACTACCCAACTGAAAAATAAAAGATGAGTGAAGAGGTCAAAATGTTGTGTGAAATGATAGTGGATGTAACTATTGGAATATTCTAAAATGCAAAAAGTCAAATTTTTAAAAATGCACAAAGCCAAAATTATTGAGTAATCCAAGGTTCAAACCCTAGTTGAACCACAAGTGTGGAATTTATAGAGGCTAGATAGGGATATCTAAGTAAAGAACAAGCCTAAAGTTTTGAGTAACCATAAGTAAAAGAAAATTATAGTTTCAAGGAGAAAAGGAATGACTAAACAAGATTGTTGTTAAAATATATTTTCTTGTATTTTTATGGATGAAAATGAGTTAGGATCATAAGAAGAACCATCGTAAAAGAATAGGTTTCTTGTTCATTGTAAAAATAATAAAGAAAGTGAAGAAAACCCCAATAAAGAAGACACCAAGATGACAATTGGATCTAATATAAGGGAACCCACAAATCCCTCTAGAATTTATGTTAATCTTGAGTAGTGTATTTATTACAAAAATCAAAATAGATTGAATAATTTAATATGTTGACAAGGATTAATGATTAGGACAAGTATGAGTAAACAATTAGAGGCTAGAAACTAATTCATGGTAAAATGTGGCATTGACTTTGGGAGTAGTACATGTGGCAACAAATTTGACTCTAGAATGGAAGGGAGAAGGGGCTAGTTTAGAATTATCCATATGAAAGCAACGAAGAAGGTCATAAGAAGACTTAGATTGGGAAAGAAAAAATCCTTTCTTGTCTTGAAATACTTGGAGGTCAAGGAAACATTGCAATAGCCTAAGTCTATCATTTCAAATTTATTTTTAAGGCTCGATTTCATAAGGGTTCAATGCTTAGGGTCACTACCAATAAGGATAAGGTCATCAATATAAAGGACAGGTATTATGACATGGATTCTTACTTTCTTGGTATAGACATCAGGGTTAGAATGACATTTTGAAAAGTTGGTTTCAAGAAGAAAGATGTCCATTTTTGGCATACCAAGCTCAAGGAGCTTTCTTAAGAACATAAGGAGATTTCTTAATACAAACAATGTTGGATTCATATTCGACATATCCAAGAGGCTGTTCCATGTATATTTATTCCTACAAATCCTCATGCAAGAAGATGGATTTAACTTCCATTTAATGGATTGTTGATTTTATGGTAGTTGCAGGAGATATTAACCTCCACGTGTAACCCTTGATAAGACTAGAATACTCTGGGAAACAAGAGAAACCCTAAATATTTGGATAATAACTCTAGAAGACAAGTCAAATTAATAGAATAAATTAATATTGAGTTATTATCCCCTAGGAAGAGAAGTCAGCCTAGTCAGTTAAGATGGAGCAGTATAAATAGAGGGCGCTAGAGCTCATTTGTCACTCACTCACTCACAAGTGCATAAGGAAAATAAGTGTCCATGATCGGAGGACAACTTCAGTTGAAGCGATGGTGACTTGGTCTCTTTGTTATGGTTTGGAAATTCTACTTGGTCTTTTGTTATTATTGCTTGGTGTGCTAGACTTGGAAAAAGGTGCACTACCTTGGTTGGCTATTAGATTGCTTCCAGAATTATTCATTCTATCAAGGTTAAGGTGCTTGTGGGTGTACATTGTGCCTATGGTTGGGTGACAATATTTCTATATTGTCTATGAAAAAATGATCACACCTATTTTTCTAACAGGTTATGGACCCACACTATCTTCATAAATTATAACCACTAGAAGATAGATTGGGAGGATTTGCTCAATTGTAGTTACAGATAATTTTTTTTTGCAAAAATGAAACAATAACCCTCTTGTTTAGGCACCTTAAGTGAAGAGATTTACCTAATTATTGGATAGCCTAGTGCACCCTATCCTAGTGCACCTCCTCATACTCTCATCAAGGCAAGGTGTCAAGCTTGAGTTTTTGGTCAAATTCAAAGGTTGACTAAGTCAAAGTCAAAGGTTGAATAAGTCAAAGTCAAAGAAGTCACAACTTACTCTATGAAGTGAGAAAACAAGTTAGAATGGGCTTCTAACTTCAGAGCATGGAAGACAAGGATTGACCTCATCCTTTCCAAGAATAAAGTGTTAGATGTCATGAAAGGATAGATTGTGGAACCATAGTTTGAATCAGGGAAAGAGAAGGAACCTCAAAATGTTGGAGTTATGGATAAGTTCAAGTACAATGAGATCAATGATATGAGTATCATAATGGACTCATAAAATACCACTTGATACCCTACATCCATCATCTTGACTCATCTAAGAAGATGTATGATGCCCTAACTAACATCTTTTCATTTAGAAATATTGGACAAGTGACGAGTCTGAAGAATGAGCTCCATGAAATGAAAATAAATGGTGATGATAGCATAAAATCATACTTTGTAAGAATCTCACAGTTAAGATATCAACTACAAGATATTGAGGAAATAATTTCAAAAAAGGAACTAGTAAATATAGTACTCAATGGAATTCCCAAGACATGGGATGCATTTTCCACAAGTATGAACACAAGAACAAAGTATCCCAAATTTGAAGAAATTTGGACTTGTTTCGCACAAGAAGAATCAATGATTAGCGCAAAACACAACAAAGTTCAAGAAATTCAGGAATAAGAAGAAGTTTGGTTCAAGGATGAAACCAAGTCAAGAAAAGGATATGTCAAAAATACAATGCTTCAACTATCTAAAATATGGTCACTACAAGAACCATTGTCCCGAGTTAAACAAAAGGAAGGAAACACATGAAACAATAGTTTTCGAATAAAATTAACCCTCAAATAAATTTACGCAGGATGGAGAGTTCTTCTTCTAGTCAAGGTAAAAATATTCTTCTATAACATAGTTCTTTTACATACCATGTTTATATAGTTCATGTACATATCATGTGTATCTATTTCTTAGAAGATAAGATGGTTAGTGAAACAATACCTATGGAAGAATAACAAGATAAGGATTGTTATTACGATGACTACAAGTCAAGTAATGTACATGAAAAATATGAAGTACATTGACAATATTTGGTGAAAAATTCCCGAGGAATATACTATATAAGTAACAACTTCCAGATAGGCCAAAATCAAAATCAAAATTGAAGATACCCAGAAGGAGTCAGACCAGAAAGAAGTCAGTAGTAAAGAGGAAAACTAGAATAATACTTGTGACACTTTGCAGAAAGCAATAAGGATGTAGACGAAAGCATGGACTCTTTTAGATGGAAGGAGTTGATCACATAATTCCAAAAGAAGAGAATTCACTCATGCATGAATCCATGATTAGGAGTGATATAATCCTAAATGATAAGATCCATTGAATAATCCATGAATAATATAAAGTATTTGTCCATGTTCCCCATTGAAAGTAGTGACCATGATAAGCAACACGTGTTCAATTTGACCCTAGAAGAAGCCTTCTTCGAAAATAATCCTTAAGTATCATTGGTTGTCCATATACATCTATGTTCCTATGATGAAAGGAAGAAGATTATGTAGAGAAACCTCAAGGTTTTGAGGTATACCAGAAAGAGACCCATGTATTCAAATGGAATAATACCTTGTATGGATTCAAGAAACTTGATGCAGAGTATCTCATATACAATAAAAGAGTGGTAAAAACTTCCTGTGATAGGGAAAGTGTATCAGAATGGTTACTCAGTACTCCAAGATGCTGGATTGCAAATCCATGGAAAATTTCCATGATGAAAAATATGAATAAGTTGATAAGACTCTGATCTAGTAGACTCATCCCTATACCAAGAGTTGTTTGGCTCCTTGATGTATTTGATGAATACTAGGCCAAACATTTTATTTTCTATGAACATGTTGAGATAATTCCAGATGGAACGAATCCATAAGAATTAAATAATTACAAATCATTCTTTGAAATGTCTTCATGGAACATTTAAGTACAACTGCATGGATTTATCGATTCAGATTGAGCAAGGATTGCATATTGTAGAAGAAGTTCCTCTTGGATATGTTTTAGTTTTAGATTTGCCAATATATTATGGGCTAACAAGAAACATAAGTTTGTTGCACTCAACACTACATAAGCATAGTATATTACAACTTGTGATACTTGTACAGAAGAAGTATGGTTTCGTAAGGTGGTTTCTGGACTATCTGATCAATTGTTGGATTAGAGCGTGATATATTGTGATGATCAAAGCGATGTGAATATTTTAGAGAATCCAGTGTTCCATGATAGTTTGAAGAACATTGAAATCAAAAATTATTTTCTCCATGATAAAGTCGATAGGGAAGAAGTGGTTCTCTAGTATATCTCCACAATTGAGAAGATAATGGATATTATAGTAAAGCCTTTATATAAAATGAAACATTTTCATACTTAAGGGACAAGTTGGGGATCCTGGAGACAAATTCCTTATTGGAAAGGGAAGTGATTACTCCTAGGTTGGGAGGGAGCATTGATATGTCATTAATTTATGGACAGTCATTTTCCAGTTCGGAAAATTTTCCGGGTTGGGAAGTTCCTTTTAAGTTCAGAAAGTGGTTTGAGGTTTCTGATGGACAACCATTTTCTAGTTCAGAAAATGGTCCATATCGGACAGTCGTTTTCGTAATGAAAATGGTCCCATAGATTTTTGATGTACCATAGGTAGTGATTCCCCTTATGGTCAGTGTGGGGGAATGGTCTAGGACAATCATTCTTCTTCGTGGTCACTCCGAGTAGTGTTAAAGTATAATGGTCCACCTCATTGGGAAGTCATTCTTTCAAAGTTCACAGTTGTGAGGAGTTTCGAAGAATGGTTTGTTTTGGAGGTTAGTGCAAGAAAATCATTTCCTTAGCAAATGGTTCGGATAGTCATTCCCTAGGGAAGACTCATTCTCTCTAGTTTTCACTATGATTAGTTCTAGAGGAATGGCCCAGTTAGGTGAATGGTCTAGGTTCACCAATCACTGACAGTCATTCCCAAGGGTAGACTCATTCTCTCTAGGTTTCACTGTGATTAGTGCCAAAAAAATGGCCCGGTTAGGTGAATGGTCTAGGATCATAAATTAGTGACAATTATTATTCTCTGTTAGAGAAGAATATTCTAGATAGCCCATGAATGATGCTTCACTTTCTAAGGGCATATGATATTCCATATCTCATAGTTGTTAGTGGAATAATGGCCCAGATGACCTAGTTTGTATCATGATATTGTTGATATCATATGATATGATTGTTATAGAGACTATATGTCTCTAGACAATAGTTTTATACCATTGTAGTGGACGTGATCCACTCATAGTGACTATGTGTCACCGATTAGTAGTAGTGTTCTATTAAGAGTGGTTGTGTACCATTGGATATTAGTAGTTGTATACTAATATGTATAGACATAGTTGTGCTCTATTGGATGGCATTGTTTTGATTTCCATGGAGACTATCTAGTTGGATAGTGATGATGGTTCTCATGAGATAGGTTGTGTGGCTATGATGATGCTACATGTTGAATGGTATGTTTTTTCTGAAGACCATTTCCTTTAATACCTCCCTAGCGAGGAGGAAGTGTTGATATTATGGTATTTGAGGGAGGTAATAACCTCCATGTGTAACCTTTGAAAAGAATATAATATTTTGGGAAGCAAGAGAAACCCTAAATATTTGGATAATAACCCTAGAAGACAAGTCGAACTAATAGAATAAATTAATATTGAGTTATTATCCCGCATGAAGAGAAGTTGGCCTGATCAGTTAATATGGAGGAGAATAAATAGAGGGTGCTAGAGATCATTTGTCACTCACTCACTTAAAATTTCATAAGGACAAGAAGTGTGCACAATTAGAGGACAATTGCAGCTACAAAATTGGTGACTTGGTCTCTTGGTTATGGTTTGTACTTTCTGCTTGGTCTTTGGTTATTCTTTCCTGGTGCGCTACCTTGGTTAGCTATTATATTTCTTTCGGAATTATTCTTTCTGTCAAGGTTAAGGAGATCTGGGGTGGTCTTTGTGCCTATGGTTGGGTGAAAATATTTTTATATTGTCTACGGAAAATCGAGCACACCTATTTTTCAAACATGGACCTCCCATTTATGTGAGGTAGAAAGGGAAAGAAAAAGGAAGATGGAATTCATTTTTGGATATGGGGGAAATGTTTCATTATAGTCTATGCCTTCAACTTGAGAGAATCATTTGGAAACTAATCGAGCCTTGTGTCTTTCAAAACTTCCATCTGATGCATAATTATTTCTACACACCCATTTACATATGGCAAGGTTTCTTCCTTTTAGAATGGGCACAAAATACCAACTATTATTTTCCATTAAGGAACAATATTCTTCATTCATTGTTGTGTCCCAATCTAGATGTCCTGAAGCTTTTGAAATTTTTTCTATATTAGGAGTCTCTAAGACTTGAGCCAAAATAGAAAAGCCTCAATGTAACTGTGAATGTGTTTGATGTTGATTTGAAGGATCATTGGAAAGATCACTAGCCGCTTCTTGTCTTGAATAAACCCATCTCAGAACTGGTGGTGTTGGTGCAGGTTCATGTTCAATGGACTCATATGGAGAAACGTGAGTAGGAGGAGGTGTATTTTCATCCTCCCTGCCATCATATAAATAAGAAGAAACCAAAATAAGAATACAATATGGGATAAATTTCGAATATGGCTCACAGGCCGAAGATGAAACAAACACCAAATTAGGATTACAAGCCAAGGTATTTTCATCAAATTTAACATCTCTTATAATAATAATTCCATTGGAAGGAGGTTGAATAATTCCATAACCTTTGACATCTTCAAAATATCCAACAAAAATGAAGTTCTCACTTTTAGGATACAATGTTTTCTTTTTCTCATTAGGAATGTGATCCCATGCTACACAACCAAATACAAGGAAGTGTCTTACATATGGATTAATTTTATTCCATGCTTCTTTCAGTGCTATATTCTTTAGAGACTTTATGGGAGTGAAATTTACTATGTAATTTGCATAGTTGATGGATTCCACCCAATAATGAAGAGTTAATCCTTTAGATTGAATCATACAACTATTCATTTCCTTTAATGTGTAACTCTTTCTCTTAGAAACACCATTATGTTGTGGTGTATATGGAATATCATGTTGCATTTCAATGGCTTGTGTAGTGCGATAGCTTGTAAAAATTTTGTTCACACATTTTTCTCCATTATCTATTCTTTCCCTTTGAAGTTCATGTCTAGATTATTTTTCTACAAGGATCTTGTAGGAGAAAAACTTGTTAAAAACATTTCTCTTAAGTTTTAAGAAGTAAACCCAAGTGCGTTTGGAGAAGTCCTAAATGAAAGTTAAGAAATACTTGCACCTAGAGAATGAAAGAGAATAAAGTGGACCACACAAATCATTGTGAACAAGCTACAAAGGGGTCAAGGTGTGCCAACATGCATGCTTGTTAAAATTGTCTCAATGATTTTTGTTTTAAACACAATTAACACAAACACCATCTCTACAAGAAAATAGAGGAAGACCAATCAATGATCTATAAACTAACATGTATATTCCATTGGAATAGTTCTCCACAATAGATTTGATCAATAAAATTCAAACCTACACTATGAAGGTTAAACTCCTGTATATTCAAGAACATTTAGTTGCTAATTTTTTTCTTATGCATGGAATCGATAAAATGTGGAAAATAGAGAGAATAATAAAAACAAATCACACACCATCCACAAAATAACACAAATAGCTTTTATGGGAAACCCTTAGAGGAGAAAACCTAGGCAAAATTTGAGGTCACTCTCCTCTGTTTTCTATGGTATGGAAATAATGCAAGTACAAAGGAGAAGACAATATCTATGGAGTTACCTAAGACCTGTGGCCTATTAGAATGTGATGTAGTGCCCCCACCTCATTAGGGTCTACTGACCTCCCGATCTTTAAATATTCTCAACATTTGAGTTGGAGCATCTCTTCAATTCCCCATTGGAATATTCAAGAAATGTCTAGAGGTCCTTTTCACGAAAATCCATCGTGTGAACAAGAACTAGGCACAAGATTCTCTCACGCGACCAATGGTTGTGACCATGAGCCTAATCCAAAATAATTTTCATGATTTTGCATGTCGTCTCTTTGCATGTGAATCACCTTGATTCTCCCAACCTCTGAAACCATGAAAAGAGTTTAGCATGCACTAGATCCTCCCCTATCTTCCTTCAATGTGAACATGGGAGGTGACCACATGCTTGAATGAAAGGTTCTTCCTGATTTCACATTTCACGACTCTAGGGGTTTCCCTACCTCCATTCTCTCGATAGCCGAAATCATGATGGAACTAGATCAACGACCCAAATTCTTCCTTTGATCAACAACTATGATCAAGTCACAATTTCACGTTTCAAGAATTTGGGGGTCTCCTTACCTCTGTTCTCTCGATAGTAGAAACCACGATGGCACTAGATCAACTTTCCAGATATTCTCTTCGATCAATGGTTTTGATCATGTCAGGATTTTCGCGTTTCATGACTTTGGGGGTCTCCTTACCTCCATTCTCTTGATAGCCCAAACTGCGATGGCACTAGATCAACTGTCTAGATATTCTCTTCGATCAACAGTTGTGATCATGTTGGGATTTTCGTGTTTCATGACTTTTCCTCTTATGGAGACCCTTCGACACTCAGTCAAATTCCAAATCTGTGCACTCATTGCAGCATATTCCTACGTAAGACTTGGTTCTTGTGGATGACTATGCACGCCTTGTAGAAGTTCCTTTGCACTCCTTGCAAAGGGAAATTCTCGTGCTATCTCTTCTGAGATTAGGAATCAAAAAATATCATGTCATGCACTCCTTGTGTTCTGTGTGCACACCTTACACTCACTCAATAAAAAAGAAACAATTGAAAATCATGCTAACATTCACAGTTTCATCCATTCATAATGAAATTCATTCATTTATGAAAACACAATAACAAAGAGTCACAAACAGTAACAACATCATTCATTTGGATCAATTTGCTTCTGTTATATTCATTCAGAAAATAAAAATGGCTATAGCTATTCTCAAACAACAAATAAAACTCAAAAACTCATACTAACTCGCAACATCCTTATTTGGGCATACAAAACCTATATTTATTTTAGAGGGTCCTTAGGGTTTCCCCCCGACTATTCGTCTACTCAAAATGAAAACCTAATAGCTACCTAAGGTCAGCTACATTCAAGACTCAAAGTGAAACTCCCTGATCTCTCATGATCATTTCACCTCCAAGCATTTGATCTTCTTTTTGTTGGAACTAGGCTTATATCTCTACCTCGCTAATTTTGTTTTCTGGCCAACTTCTCCACTACCTTCAGTGAAAAATGATAAGCATCCTCCACTCTCCTTATTGACATCATGCCGATCTCATCCTGGATTTCATACCTCAGGCCATTTATAAAACTGACAACTTTTTCTTCATCTTTCTCTCTTTGTCCAGTTCTAATGTTCATCTTGTAGAACTCCTATGTGTACTCTTTAACTGTCATACCCTTCTATCTCAGGTTCTGCAATTTCTTGAACAAATTGATCTGGTAATATTTGGGAATGAATTTTTCCTTCATCTTGGCTACCATTCTATCCAAAATATTTATCTTTTGTTTTCCCTTGCTTCTCCTCTCAGGCTACAATTCATCCCACCATAATGTTGCATGTCCTTTGAGTTTGGTGACAACATGTCTCACCCATTTCTCCTCATCGACGTATTCATAGTCAAAATATTTTTCCATGGCTCTTACCCAATCCAACAACTCTTCAGCATATAAATTCCTTCATACATTGGGACCTCTATTTTGGCTCTAGATCCCAATATAACAACTTCTCTTAGTAAGTGCTCTTCGAAAACATTCTCTCCTGTAGCTTATTCAGCTTCTACTTCTTCAATCTCTACATCGTTGATGTCTCCAACATCAAGTGCTCTTCTCTGTGTTTCCTCCATTGCCTCTAATATTCCATGAAGTTCTCGCATCTCCCTTTCTAAAACCTGATTGGCTAAAGGTTGTTCCACTCGTCTCCTTGGTGTCATTGTGTTGAATGTCTCTCACACATAGAGTGTAGCTTCGATTTCTTTTGTCTCCTTTAGCTCCTTCGCCTGAAATCTACCGACAAAAATTCACTTTGATACCACTTGATGCAGTGCCCCCACCTCTTGGAGGTGAAAAGATCATGAGCGATCAAGGAGTTTCACTCTGAGTCTTGAATATAACTAAACTTAGGTAGCATTTAGGTTTTCGTTTTGAGTAGACGAGTAGTCGGGGGGGGGACCCTAAGGACCCTTTGAGATAAATAGAGTTTTTGTATGCCCAAATAAGGCTGCTGTGAGATAGCATGAGTTCTTGAGTTTTATTTGTTGTTTGAGAATATCTATAGCCATTTTTATTTTCTGAATGAACATAACAGAAGAAAATTGATCTAAATGCGTGATGTTGTTACTGTTTGTGATTCTCTGTTATTGTGTTTTTATAAATGAATGAATTTCGTTATGAATGGATGAAACTATGAATATTATTATGAGTTTCAATTGTTTCTCTTCTGTTGAGTGAGTGTAAGGTGTGGACACAGAATGCAAGGAGTGTGTGATGGGATCTGTTTCAATTTTGAAGATTAGAAGAGATAGCATGAGACTTTCCATTTGCAAGGAGTGCAAAGCGACTGCTACAAGGCATGCACAGTCATCTGCAAGAACAAATTCTTGCATAGGAATCTTTTGCAAGGAGTGCATAGATTTGGAATTCGACTAAGTGTAGAAGGGACTCCATAAGAGGCAAAGTCGCAAAACACAAAAATATCGATATTATCACAGTCATTGATTGAAGAGAAGAAATGGACCATTGATTTAGTGCCATCGTAGTTTCGACTATCGGGAGAATAGAGGTAAGGAGACCCCCAAAGTTGTGAAACACAAAAATCCCGACATGATAACAGTCATTCATCCAAGAGAAGATCTAGACCGTTGATCTAGCACCATTGTGGTTTCGTATATAGAGAGAATAGAGGTAATGAGACCCCAAAAGTCACGAAACATGAAATCAGAACTTGATCACCATCATTGATCAAAGGAAGAATCTTGGTCATTGATCTACTTTCATCGTGATTTTTTCCATCGGGAGAATGGAGGTAGGGAAACCCCCAAAGTCATGAAACGTGAAATCACGAGGAACATTTCATTCAAACGTGTGGCCACCGCCCATGGTCACATTGAATGAATATAGAGGAGGAGCTAGTATGGTAGAATTAGGGTGATTCACATGCAAAGACCCGCCATGTGAAATAGAAAAACGTCTTTTGGGTTAGGATCGTGGTCACAACCAGTGGTTGCGTGAGAGAAGCTTGCGCCTGGTTCTTGTTCTCATGATGATTTTTTGTGAAAAGGACCCGTGGACATTTCTTGAAGATTTTAGCGGGGAGTTGAAGAGATGCTCTATCTTGAATATTGAGAAGATCCAGAGACCGAGATGTCAGCAGACCCTACTAAGGTGGGGGCACTACATCAGAATGCTACAGAACATTAACCCCTCTCTTATGCTATCTAATTTTCCTCTCCCAATTATCCTTCTCTTCTATGGAACAAAATAAAATAACATAGAATGGAACACCTTCTCCTCCTATCATCTTGGTACTTAACATAGCCTGATAGCGATCTACGATTAGGGTTTTGACTTCCTCAACCTTCAATTGTGACAAGATATTAGACCTTATAGATTCTTCTTGAAATTCCTCATGTGGCTAGCCCCATACACATTAGTAATGAGGGTTGGCGTGGTATCTTCTCATGCAATGGTGGCCAACATGATAGTTCAACTTGTGAGAGGCATAGATTTTTCACAAGATACGACTGACACATGGCCTGCACCATTTGAAACGTCTTGGAGTGTAGAATACCATCAAGGGCGTGTGCACAATTCTAGAGACTGGAACCCCCAAAAATACCATTTAATGCCTCAAAATGGATTTGGAAGGTTATGGACCCCAATTTTCCAAATTGGGACCTGCCACTAAAATGACCCTACAACCTGATTCCTCCAAATTTTTCCACTCTAAAAGAATCAACATAGATGAAAAATAATATAATTATGAAATCTAAATTGTACCTCCCAATTTAGGGAGGATTTTTGTATCCCTGGAGTACCTTTTTTATTTTCTTTGAAAATTTCCTTTCAACCTAATCTTCCAATTGTCATGCTACCCCTATCTTGTAGTTTTGGACCTCTTCTACAAAAATGTGTCCTATGCCAACTCTGGCCGAGCATCTAGTGTTAAATCTTCTATGGAAGGTAGGACCTTCTCCTCCTCCTTATACAACATGGAGGGCTCATAGAGTTTGAGATTCTACACATTCTCTACTCAGTAAATGTGCATGTATGGGGATAGACTGAGTTTGTAGGCGTTATCTACCACCTTTTATAATACCTTGAAAGGACGATACCATAGAGCCTTGATTTTATTACTAGGACCTTCTAGGATTTACTTATCCAATTGTAACCATACGTTTTCTCCAACTCTAAATGTTCTCTATGTTTTTTGCTAGTCATTTCTAGCATTGTACTTTTCTTGTGACTTTTTAAGGGTCTCTTGTACTTGCAAATGGATTTGCATGATCTTCTCAACATTTTTTTTCATTTTTTAATGCATCTCATATAAGGTCCTCCCTCACTCCTCCTTGATGTCCACATACAACATCTAAGGGTGAAGGTAGAAAATATCCAAAGCAAGTTTCAAAATGTGACTTTCTAGTAGAAGTGTGAAATACTCTATTATAAGACTATTGTATATAGATCATATATCCATACCAGGTATTTGGATGCTTCTAATTGTAACCCCTCAAAAGTTGCACCAAATTTCTCTTGACTACTTTAGTCTACCCATCTATCTATGGATGGAATGCTATATACATCTTGAGCTTAATGTTCATATTCTCCCACAATGTAGTCAAAGGAACTAAGAAATATGGTGTCCTTGTCTACGATTATGCTCCTTGGTATCCCAAAGCACACCCAAACTTATTCAAAGAATAAGTTTGTTGCTTCCTATCCTTTGATTGTCCTTATACAAGGCATGAGAATGAAATTTTTTTTGAGCCTATTAACTACCACAAATAAATATTCATGTCCCTTCCATTTGGTTGGTAAACCACCCACAAAATCCATGGAAATTATTTCCCAAGGTCTAGTGGGTACCAGTAAGGGATGGTATATACCTTGCTTCATATTATTGGGCTTGCTAGTACAACTAAGTATACATCCTCTAATATATCCTGTGAAATTGTCTTGTAGTATGGGCCACTACTCATACCTCTATAAGTTGGAAACTATCTTCCCAACAAAAAAATGTTCTGCAACCTTGGAGATGTGAACTTCTCTAATAAGTTGCAATCCTTCACCTTCAGGAACATAAAGCTTGTCGAGCTTGTAGAGTATACCATTTTGGAAATGATAGTTCACATTTCTATAACCCTTCTTCTATATGAATTTGGTCCTGTAGCTATTGAAACACCTCCTTGAAGTCCTCATCTTCTATATATGCCTCTCTGTATCCATCATGGGTAAAAGGATCCATGTGCATCAGAGCTCCCGAAGTTGAAATCTTGGATGTGGTTGGTTTTGAAATTTTGTCTACCAATGTTTTTGTTCTACCCTTCTTATAGTTTATGACCAAATGAAAATGTTTTAATAACCCCATCCATTTGTAATGCCTAGTTTTTTGTAACTTACTCTAGAACTACAAATACTGGAGTGTCTAGTGTTTGTGTGGATGATGGTCTCCTTTCCCATCAGATAATGCTTCCACTTTTTGATAGATTGTACCAAGGCATAGACATCCTTGTTGTAGGTAGGATAGTTTAGGTCCACCCCATTAAATAATTTATAATGATAATATATATGCCTTCTTTCTTGCTTCAAGACTCCTCCCATGGCATTAACCACTTGTATATGTCTCCACTTTGAAGGGATTCTTCAAGTTTGGTAGTGCAAGCATTAGTGCTTGAATTATATTTATTTTCATTTCATCAAAGGAATGTTTTTTATTCTTTCCCCACTATAAACTCTTACTTCCCATTGTTATTGTGTGGAGTGGTGCAACTACTACTAAAAACAAAGTTGTAAACTTCCACAAGTATTGTTATACCCCAACAAATCTCCTAACTTCTGTGTAATTTGTAGGAACTAAATTTTTCATGATGGCCTGCATATCGGTAGGTGTTAAGCCCTAATATTGGCTCATTACCCCTTAATTGAGGCATATTATATTAGTACTATTATTTTATTTATGTTGGCTTTAGGACATTAGTTGTAATTATACCTTCTAGTCTCCTATACATACCAAGGAGATATTTTCATTTTGAATCATCTTGTACTTGAACATTTAAGTGGGGTAAAAGGAGGTTTCCCCCTCGAAGAGGCCTATTATCTGAAATTATCTCTTTTTCAAGGCATTGAGTAATTTT
>JZKD02S0275979.1:137609-160870 GCA_000966675.3 Picea glauca | reverse complement strand
TATATATACACATTATTTATGTAAAAAAAAGGGGGCGTATTCAATATTTATACCTCCGGATATGACTAAAATGGTTGTATCTTGGGAAAATGGAAATATTTTCAAGTGAAAAGAGATTTAGTTCTAACTAAAATGAGAGCTATGGACACAACAAAATAGTCCTTTTAGCCTATAAATGTACATAAATAGAAGAAACCATATATGCAACAACACAACTTTAATATCTCAATCTACAAGGGGAGCAGGTATTCAAAGGAGATATAATACCATGCTCGACAACATAGGGTATTCCAATAGAGGATTGACACCTTTAATAAATTCTCACATAAATAGATCAAATATCAACACACTGATGTTTTTACATGGTAAAACCATAATGTGGGGAACATCCACAACCCCAACCAATGTGGTCAATTGAGGAATTTTATTAATGCAATAGAAAAAATATTATAGAGAGTTTCTCACACTTGATCATCAAAACATTTCCCTCTGTGATCTTTAAATAGATATCATGGACCCATCAAGTGTTAATCCATAAGTCAATGTATCCATTAATGATCCATCAGATCACTCTATTTCTAGAAAATATCATGACTATCAGATTAAATCATTATAAATGCATACTAAAGAAATACACTTCAAACTAGAAACACATTAGACCTAGTTTATCTTAACTAAATCCTAAATGTCTAAATATCCTAAAAATTATCAAATGTTTGTTCAAAATTACGGTAAAATTGAAATTCCCCTCACTGCTCTCCTTAAAAATAAATCTTTCATTTGGAATCCAATAATTGATCAATCCTTCCAAGAATTGAAAGAGAATATTTTCATAACTCCTATTTCGACACTGCCTGAATTCACTAAGAATTTTGAAATCGAATGTGATGCTTCTAGGAAAGGAATTGGGGAAATTATCATGCAATATGGAAGACCTTTGCCTTTCACTATAAAATAACTATCTAAGATACAATTGGGACAATCGACCTATGAAAATAAAATGTTAGCTATTCTACATGTAGTGGATATTTAACATCATTATTTTCTTGGGAAACACTTGCAAATTAAAATGGATCATTCTAGCATCAAACATTTCTTGGAACAAATGATTTCATCCCCTCAGTAATAGAAGTGGTTGACCAAAAAATATGGTTGTGATTATGATATCATTTACAAGAAAGGAAAAGAAAATGTGGTTTCTAATTCCCTTTCACTGAAATATGAAGAAGAAGGGTCCCTCTTCTTACTCTCCTTCATTGTATCAAATTGGTTAAAGGCAATTCACCAGGAATGGTTCCAAGACCCCAAAGTGTATGACCTAATCCATCAATTGCAACAATATCCTCATGCATCTTGGGGATAATATTTTCACAATGAGGATATTCACCATAAAGGTCACCTACATTTAAGCAAAAAATCTCTCCTTAAATCCACTATGCTCTTCAAACTTCATGCTTCACCAATAGTTGGGCATTCAAGTTTTCACAAAACATATGAAATGATCAATAATTTTTTTCTATTAAGGAATGAAATAGGACATCCACACTTTTGTGGATGAATGTGATACTTGTCAAAGAAATAAGGGAAAAACTATCAAATTTCTAGGCACACTCCAACTTCTCCTTATTCCATCTGCTATATGGATGGATACTTCTATGGAATTCATTATCATATTACCCAAATATGGGAATAAATAAATCATCATGGTGGTAGTCGATCACCTTTACAAATATGATCATTTATTTTCCCTCCAAGACTCATTCACAACATCCAACGTGGCTCAAATTTTCAAGGATAATATCTTCAAAAATCATGAAATTCCCCACTCTATTGTCTCTGATCATGATCCAACCTTCACCAACAAATTTTAGCAATAATATTCCAAGCTCGAGGGAACCCAACTGCATATCAGCATGGCCTATCATCCCTAGAGTGATGGTAAAACTAAAGCTTCCAACAAGTTCTTGGAAACATATTTGATGTGTTTTATGTCAGATAGAAAAACTCAATGGGCTTGGTTCTTACCACTAGCTGAATGGTGGTACAACACATCTTACCATTCTTCCATTCACGTGAATCCCTTTGAAGTGGTCTATGTTCAAAATCCACCTTTTATATTCTCCTACTTGTCAGGTCTCTCCAATTTCTGGGACATACACACCACCCTTACAATACGAGATTCCATTATTAGTACTCTCAAAGAGAATTTAGTCATGGTTCATGATGGAATGAAGTAACAATTTGATCAAGGTTGTTCAAAACTCCAATTTGTTGAAGGAGACCAAATCTGTCTTCATCAAAAACCTTATAAGAAAACATCCCTCAAAGAATATCATTGTGAGAAACTCATTCTCAATTTTATGACCCTTATACAATTCTCAAGTGCATGGGGCCTTTGGTATCCAAGTTATCTTCTTGAGTCACTCTAATCTCCATCCTATTTTTCATGTTTCTTGCTTGAAGAAAGTGATTGGAACTAAGTTCCAGAATCAAACTAGCCTCCCTGAATTGGATGAAGAAGGCTCCATTTGATTACATACCCAATATGTCTTGGACCATCGTGACTGTCATCTTCGTCATCACATAATCAAGGAATTTTTAGTTTATTGGAAATATACACAACTGAACGTTGCCACATGAGAGTTGACTACCATTTTGCAACAATTTCCACATCTCAAGCCTTGATGACAAGATTTTTGTTTTCAATGGGGAGGTAATGTTATGATCCTAAAATCCTTAACCCCTCAAGTATATATAATAATATATTTTTCTTTCTAATAATGTGAAGATGTAACATCCCTCTTTACTGAGCACACTTTTAATGACTTATTCTTTGAGGACACTTGCGTGCAAGTGATCCAGTTATGCTACATTGTGATTTCATTTCAATTTTGGATTATACATGATGATGATGATGATGATGTGTTGTGATTTTTTTTTATTTGATGTATATGTATTGGAATATGTTATTGACGAGATCCACTGAGTGTGAAGGACACAAGACAGGTTATGGATGTTGATGGCATTAATGGATTTCCTTGGACTCAGGATTGAGTCAGTAAGTGGATTGTATTTTGATTTAGTAATTCATTTCCTCACTTGTGACATATGATTGATTATAGTATGATTATGCATATGGCTTATTGATAGTGTTTTTGTCAGTTGACGTAGGCTTGACGATGCTTGAAAATTCAACTCATAAGGAGTAGAGGGGCCATGCACATAAACCAGACATTGAGGGAGAGTTTTTGTAGCATCCCTATCATATCCTACTAGCACTCTTGTCGTGGCTAAAACTGTAGTTTAATGATTACCTAGTTTGAGTGGTCCATGATGTCGTGAGGGAATACTGAGACAGTCACTCATGAAGATTTATAACAGGCGCGTACTAAGGTGGAGTCCTAATTCCTTAGAAGTCCTTAGTCTCTCACAAGGTTGACCAAATGGAGTTTTGACTCCAAAGGGTCGGACAAAATTCCAAAACAAGTCAAATGTGTGTGGCACCCTTGGAGCATGGAGGTGCATCTTGAAGGGCACATCACAGAATTGAAATTCGAGTCAATAAATCTAGGTGGCCTAGAAAACATTAGAATGATTAGACCTTGTTACAATATTTTTTTATTAAACATTATATTAATAATAATAATAATAAAACTAACAAGAATTTATGCCCAAGTCTAATTTTAATTAGGGGACAAATTAAAAATATTAAATAAATTAAAAGATTTGAGATAAATCAATTTCTAGGAAAAAGTGAGTAAAATCTAAAGATTGGATAAAATTCACATGTGTGCATGAAATTAATAAAAATGTATTTTTAAATAGAAGTAAATAATAAATTGAGAGTTTGGATGTACATAGAATATAATCTTGAGTCAACCTACCACTACCCTAACTAGAATAAGACTTCTAATCCAACTCTCACTAATATCTAGTTAGGAGACACTCATTGAATGAAAAGTTCGAAGAAAAGGGAAAACTAAGAACGAAAATAGAAACACATTGTGGAATGTGAGGGTATTTGTCTTTTTAAATAAGGTAAAAATTTGTAAATACTTGTGCAACTTGGAGAGATTGTGATAAGTGTGGGTGAACAATAATAATTATTTTAAACTAAAAGTTTAATTATTTGTGCATGAGGACATGTGTCAATGAAGAAATTTCTATAAAGCAAATGATGTAGAAGGGGAAAACAAAAAAACCTTTTGAACATGGTTATGCTCCCAATTTTTTATTGACTGTGTTTTATTTGTGAGAGTTGGGACTCCATGCTTGTGAAAAGAGTGGAAGCTCTTCCTTATGAGGAAAAATTTGAAGCTATTGTGTTCTAGTTTTTGTGCTTGGACCTGTTGCAGCTCGGGAGGATACAGGGGAAGAAGAGTACCCTTACCGTTGGTTGGGAGGTACCAATGGAGTCCAGGTGTAACGACCTCCTCGTTACGACAACAACTCTAAGAATAGGTGCAACTTTTTTTTTTTTTTTTAAGGTGTGTGCGCGCGTGTAGAAGTAACAAACATACTTGACTCTACATCGCCACTTGACAACAAACAAGACACAACCACGATGTTCAGCACAAGAAGACTGGTAACTGCAACAATATACGACCACAGGCATAAGGCGCACAACACAACCATTAAGACATACTGGGGGTGCACAGTAAGAATATAGAAGGAAGAGTCCATGGTGTTAGGGTTACTATTTCTGCACAGGAAAGCAGGGTGTTTAGTCTTATGACTTCCCAAAAGAAGATTAGATAGGCTCTTGGTCGACTGCTCAGGTAGAAACTAGTAACCCGACCTAGAACAAACCACAAGCAAGACGAACACAACAATACGACCCCGACATATCACAGTGACAACAAGCAATAAATGCCCCTAGACATAAGGCATACAACTAGCAGTTGTAAGCAGAAAATGACACCAGGTGTTAAGTATAGTACAGTCACAGACGAACGAATCCAATAGTAGAGTTTACTATTTCTGCACAAAAAAGCAGGGCTTTTAGTCTTATGTCTTCTTGAAAGAAGATTAGACAGGCTCCTGGCTGACTGCTCAGGCAGAAACTAGTAATCTCTGTCAGGTATGTCGCAAGAGTGGAAACCCTGCCTTTAAAGGGCCCGAGACTCTTGATACAGCACTGGATTATTTACACAGAAAAATCACACACTCAGACATATATACTAAGGCTACAAGGAGGTGTCTATACCCCKCCTGACGCAAGCAGACCAAGCAATGCAAGACGACCAAGAACAATGAATCAACGATCATCAAACTTCCTTCCATCAAKTCTAACATCAATTAACCATGGAGCTACTTAAGTCTACCTCATCAGATAATAATATAAAATGACGGAAAAAGGGACATCATCAATGATCATCAAGATGCGAAGGCATAAAAAACCAACATATGTAACACCAATTTCATGGCGCAAGAGAACTGACCTACTAGATCTATCTACCAAAGACCAAGGGTCGAGGCAAAATTCTACTTAAATCCAGGTGCACACTTTAATCAATCATCATAATCAAGGATCCACTCATCCTTTAAAATCCAGGAGTCTCCATTATACTCAGCGCATACATCATGATAGAAAGCAGTAACTATATTTATTATAACTTTACATCATTACAGTTTATACCTCATTAAGGTTCCTAGATAAATATTACATTTATTTAGGTTGCTTGTAGCCATTAGGGCCTAAGTTGAGTGTATGGATTGCGATAATGGATTTAGAATGGGCACCTGTTGATGAAAACCACCATGTGTATTCCCATTGACCAGACTTACCTTGTTGACCTCTATTATGCAGAGTAATATTAGTCCCCCTAGGGTTGCTGTTATTGTAACTTAAGGTACATATAGATCATGATTGTTACGGTTAGGATCCAAAGAGTGGTCAGGCAAGAGGCTTGTTGTTTGAGTTTCTGTTAGACAAAAATGTACATCATTAAATGAATTATATCCAAATTTCAACTCATTGATTAATCAAAAACAGGGGCAAGTCAATAGCTACAATTGAAGAAAGCATTTTTGCCAAGACACTTAACCCTTATTATAATGCATAATTCTTTTGTAGTTTGTCAGATTAGCAAGCTAAAATAGAAATTGAAATGACAAGTTTGGGGCCTTTTTCCTGCAACCATCAGTTTAGCATTCGTTTTAAATTTATAAATGAAGTCACGGCCTAAATTAATGAATGGTTTTCATTTTATTATCAACTTATTGCTGGGCACTGTATCAGTGCCAGTGAACAGTGCCAGGTTAGGAATAAATGAGTTTTAACCGCTTTAACTTAGAAAAAGTTATGAACAAGGTTTCTTAAGAAAATAAAAATATTTTACATGCACAGGGCAGTGAAAGGTGATTTAATCATATAAAATACAAATCTAGATTCCTATTTATTTAGAAGTCTCGGGTTGAGTAATTAATTTTTGCCTTGGAATTTCACTGTATAGTATCACACATTTGGTTTCTACTATGCATTAAAAATAGTATAGACTTCCTAAGATTCGTCTAGAAGAATCGTACAACCAATATACGGTTAATGTTCCAACAACGAATTTGAACTATGGTAAATATTTAAAACATAAACGTTACAATCTATGTGCATATTTTTATCAAACAATAAATAAATGAGAAAAATGGGAATGCTTTGGTTGGTAATAAATTATGGGCATATATGCTCAATACTGATCAACAATTGTTCTTTTTAATAACAAGTAGAGTTATGATAATATCATAAGGATTAAACTCTATATATAAGTATATATATTTAAACAGGAATTTTACGACAATCTGACTATAATAACTCTACATTTCTATATGTATGTATATCTGTCAGGAAGAAATAATCTCATAATTTTTTCTTAAATTAATACAACATAATCTGTTGGTGTATAACAGTACACTTTGCATGCAAAAGAAATAAAAATCAACAAAATATAACAATGTTCTCAGCAATGCGCTCAGTGAATTTTACAGCCACCAGTCAACAATATACTCACAAATTTTCGGCCAGACCTCAGCAATAACCTCAGATGCTAAGACGCCCAAGACAATAGTGGCAAAAAAATGCCCAATATCAATTGCTAAAAACGCAGATCATTAAGCCTGTAGCTCTCAGTTCAAACGCCCAAATATCATTAAAAAAAAACAAAGATTATTAAGGATGTACAACGCAATGTATATGAACGCCCAACATAACAGAGTACAAATGCCCAATAGCACAGTTGCCCACTTTGCATACTAAAAACGACCAATGTAAGCAATGTTCACTGGGTGTAAAATAAAATCGCCCCAAAAATATATCAGTGGAAGCCATTTAATCAAACGCCCAAGATAGACCAGTAAGACACAGATCCTCAATGCCCAACACTTACAATGCATGCCAAAAAAAAAATGGTTCTATCATTAACCAAAACAATGAATTACAAAAACGAAATTCCAGAATTCCACATTCAATAACAATTTCCCCAAACAAATTCTCAGAACTACGGCACAGAAAGCATTCCTACGAACTTGCCGACAGAGTTTTTAGTAACACAATACACAGTCCTAAATCATAACAACGATCATTTTATACAATCCAGGACGTTGAATAAAAGGATATAACAACAATATTAAAATTTCACATTCCCGTACCCTCATTTAAATTGCACAGTCCAGAATTATGGCAGAATGATTTTATACAGTCAGAGCGATGAATGAAAGGGGGAGATACAACATCAATAACATTAAAATTGTTGAATATAAAAATGCATTCTACTTCACCAATAAAAATCATACCGTTGCCTCGTGCCCACGTCGGAAGACGTCCCGCGCTCCGTGCCGCGTCCCGCGCTCCTTGCCGCTCCCGCTCACCGACCGCAGAAATCTCACCGGTACCTCCCAGCCAATTGCTAGGGGTACTCTGCTTCCCCCTTAGCCCCCCGATCCGCAAAGGGGCCGCACAAGATCCAGAGATAGTACTAGCTTCTCAGCTCGCTTCCAAGGCTGAGCTACCACTCTAATACAACTGAGATAAAACCAACTCCTCACAAGAAATCTGTCAAGCCACAATCCGGCAACGTAACGTTACGCTAACCGTTCATCCTCCCTCTTCCTTCTTTTCCCCTTATTTTATAGAAATTTGAGACCCACCTACTTTCCTAAATCATTATTAATTAAATTTTTATGAGAAAATTTCACTGTCGTCCAAGTGTCACTAATCCCCACGGTTCTCCAAAAATTTATTTCTTTTTAATAACTAAAAGACTCAATTCCCTCACCCCCCTTTAATCGCTCCTAAAATTACTCCTAGGGTTCCTAGATCCCCTCTTATGCTTTTAGTAACTTTCCTAAAATGAAGTTGCCAAGGTTTAGTTCATTTTAGTAACTCCTTAATTGTTGATTCCTTTTAGCTTTTTACCCTAGGTCCCCTACTTTCCATTATTAAGTTTCCTATTTCTATTATTTATTTCTCTCTTGTTTCATTTTTTTTTTATTATATATATATATATTTTTTTATTATTTTTATTTTTATTTTTAGAACCCAAAAAGATAAAAGCACTCATTAAACCTTTCATTGTATTTCTAAAATCCTAACTTTTTTACTCCCACACTTTAATTAGTTTATTTCTTCTTATCATTTAACAACCGAGGGTTTCAATTAATTTATCTCCCTCATTACTTTACCCCCCCTTAATTTAAGAAGACTTTAACCAACACAAGGAGGGTTTTAGTTTATGCCCTTGCGTTTATTTTTGTGGGGTCTATTCCTAAGGCTAGACCAAAATTTTATCTTAGAGATGTTTTTTTTAAATTAGGTTTAGATTTGAACTGGGCGATAATTTAATTATGAGAGTCGTTTTGATAATTTCTTCAGGCGTTAAGGTCTTAGGGTCATCTAGGGGGTCTCATCATCATCACCAATGCGACATGCCCTTCAGGACGCACTACATGCTCCAAGGGTGCCACTCACCTCGTTTTCCTCTGTGGTGCGATGTGCCCTTTAGGATGCACCATGTGCTCCAAGGGTGCCACTCGCCCACTTCTGTTTCTTTTGTGCGACGTGCCCTTCAGGATGCACCACGTGCTCCAAGGGTGCCACTCACCGACTTGACGGATTGGTAGACATATATAACCCCTGGAGTCAACACTCTGCCAGGTGAACTTGTGGGAGACTAAGGGCTCTAAGGAATAAGTCCCCCACCTTATTGCGTGCCCCTTAGAATCATCATGAGCGACTATCACAGTCTGTCCTCACGGCATCATGGATCCTCTCGAACTAGGTAATCGTTAACCTACAGTTCGAGCCACGGCGGGAGTGCTAGTAGGTTGTGGCAAGGTTGTTGTCCACACCTCTCCCTCAACCTCTCTAGAAATCATGTGTGGCCCCTTTACTCCATATGTGAGTCTTGGTCGACAAGCTATCGTCAGCCTGCATCATCAACCATCATGTCATATCATGTCAACAACATATCATAAAATCAATAGCATATCATCAAAATAAAGCAATATCACCGTAAATGAAACAACTCAAATAGCCCACTCCCTGACTCAATCCGGAGTCCAAGGGATTTCCACCGATGCCTCTGCATCCTCAAGGTCAAAAACCCTGCACACTCAAATAAACTGAGTCAATAGCACCTGTATACAACAATAGTAAAACATCATGTTCATCAATCATAACGCATAATCATCAAGGATAAGTGTTTTATCATCATAAAAATCCATATCACTTGCGAGCAAGTGTCCTCAAAGAATAAGTTTTGTAAGTGCGCCAGAGCGGGATGTTACACCAGGGATTGGTAAGAAAAATAAAGGAGGACAAGCACAAGCCTCCAAACTAAATATTGGAAGCACGCACCAATAGAACTTATGGTTACAATACTCCTTGTTATATTTATTTTTATTATGAAATTGATAAATATTTTATTTGATCCACTGTATTATTTTAAAACAAAAATATTTAATGGTTAAAAGTAGTGATTTTTTTTACAACTATACATGACTACTGTGTATGAATAAACTGGTAGAAGAAGATATGTTATTATTTCATTATACAGTTACTCATATGAGTTAGATACATATTTCTATTACAATATACCCTTCCAAATGATGTTATAAAAATTATTTATGAATATCAATGATTCAAGAATTAGATTTGTGCAGTAGGTGATATATTATTTATAATCTAGTTTAAATATTATTAGGCGCCTAAGCAAATTGGTTTTTATTTCTATTGTTGATTTGGAAGTGAGAATTGTTGTAGTGTACTCAATATGTGATATTTCAATGATATTGAGAGGGAATTATTGTCAATGGTTTCCAATCTGATCAACTAAGAGGATATGGATATATTGTAATATTGTTTGAATCAATCCCTCTTATCATATCACCTTAATACATCCCATAGCAGATTTGATGATTTATCTCTCTCTCTCTCTCTCTCTCTCTCTCTCTCTCTCTCTCTCTCTCTCTCTCTCTCTCTCTCTCTATATATATATATATATATATATATATATATATATATATATATTACTATTGTCATTATAATTACATGACATTCAACTCATATTCTATGATACTTAATCATGGACATAAAACAATTACACTATTAAACCAACATACCTAAGTTACTTATTCTGATTTGAAATTACAATCAAATCATAATTTGACTACTACAACAACTACAGATCTTTCATGTGTTCCAAGACACCACGCAACGTCGTTTTGGAGTATATTCTCCACCACTACATTTGGGAAAATTCTCTGGTACTTAATCATGGACATAAAACATTAACAAAATCATTTAAACTGCAGTTACACTCTTAAACCAACATACCTAAATTACTTATTTCGATTTGAAATTATCATCAAATCAGAATTTGACTACTACATCAAGTACAAATATTTTGTTTCTTCCAAGACACTGGGAAACATTGTTTTGGAGTATATTCTCCACCATTTCATTTGGGTAAATGTGTGTTATCTCTCTAGCTAAATCTTGTGTGATTAAACTAGCTAGAAACTTAAAACTAATCCCTTCTCTTCTTGATATTTAACTGTAGGTGATAGCCCCTTATACATTGATAGTTTTTCATGTGATCGACAGATGGAACCTTTCTCTTTCCAAAAAGGAATTATTTGGAGCTACGAGACTCTTGAGATTCAGAGATTTCTTCAACTCCAACACTCCCTTTTACCCAGAGTGTTATTGTTCGAACTCAGTCATAATCGAGATTGATTGAAATATGTAGGTTCCACCCTACCTTCCTTCTTCCTTCATCATTTTTTATGACTTTAATCAGACAACTAACGAGATTCCTCCTCACATGAGAATCTACGATGGAGATCCATTTCGAGACTCCGGGATTTGGAGATTCTCCGCACGTTTCAACTTTGAGCTAATCCACCCTGATCTCTAAAACGTCGAAGGGCCTGAGGATCTAACGACCCATTCTCTCCTACAATCAAATATTTACGTCCACTATGGACTTCAGGACTCTAGGAGTTCCTCACCTTTACAACAATGACTCAATTTACTCGTAGTGCTGAACTACTGAAATTTTGAAGGATGAAGGATAGGAGATATAATGACCCTCATTCAATCTCTATATCCACGACTGCCCTTTAATCTGGGACTTTGGAGCTTCAGGATTTCTTAGCTCTTAGAAAGTTACGAATCAAAATTTATGAATCGTTGAACCCTTTGAGGATTCAACAGCGCTCATTTTCCCACTGATCTATGGTGTATATTTACTCTATGAATTCATAGAGTTGGGGCTCACTTAATACAAAAAACTCAAATCTTTCGGAGAAGGGAATTTGAAGGACTTGGGTTTTAACTACCACACTCATTCTCCTTATCGAATGGTTGTGTAAGATTTCAATTCCTCCCGAATAGATTGTGTTCACTCAAACTTAAAAAAATAAATTTTCCTCCTCAAGACTTACCCTCACTATCCCTCCTTGAGATTCGTCACTTAGACAACTCAACCTTTGGTGCACATAGTGCATCTCCCTTCTGAGCTTGGGACATGGAAAATTCACCTACGCACCTCTTGCACCTACTCTGTGTAAGTTTGTAGTCTCTCTCTTGAGTTTTGTTCTTCAGAAGTTTAATTCCTTCACCCACCTTGAGTAGTCTCTATGTTCACCTTGCATTATTTCTCGTCGTCTTTGGGTTTTCAAGAAGCTCATCTACGAACTTATGGTGTTGGAAATGGTCATACTTTTCACTGTAACACCCAGAAGATAAACTTTGGACCTTAAAACATAATATTAACTCATTATCAAAACATACAATCACACAATTGCATAATTACTTCATCACAATGTCTTTTTTGTTCATAAAGTACAGAGCAAGCTTACAGTTTCCTCTCAGTGTTTGAGATATTTTCTTTTCTCTTCCTTTCTCTTTAATATATATATATATATGTGTGTGTGTGTGTGTGTGTATGTATGTATATATATTATTCTAACTCATAGTATCTACTTACTTTGTTTTTATAATGGAGGGTTGTTACAATATTGAATAATGATTGATGATTGTATTTCCTTGAGGGGAGAGATTTTTGTTTAATGGTGTGTAATAATTATATGATAGGATTTCATAAAGAGATGGCATATTATCTAGATGATGGTTAATTATTATTATTGTAACCTTTAAGGGAAGGAAAATTTTTCTAGTATTTGAGGAATTGGATGATTAAATTTGCGTTATGATTAAGTACTTTACTGCTATTTTAATCTTGAGTCTACATTTCAGTTTGGTTACGAGAATTAGATGCTTCCTTGTTCCTTAGAACAGTTACTAGTATTGAGACATTAAATGGTCAAAATCAATTGGATGAATCCTGGACTTGAGCGTTGATGATGTGTTTTGGAGGTCCTATCCTTGCAGGTAGATTGGATGGGTAGATATCCTAGATTTCTTTGTGTTGTGATTTATTCTATTAGTATCAATTATGTTGTATAATGAAACTTGTAGTGTAGGATGTAGATGAGAAATTATTTTTTAATATTGAAGTATGTTAATGTCGAGTAACTTTTGTTCTTGGATGTTTAAAAAAAAATGTACCACTATTGTACTCACTTACATTTATGTCTTAACAGAGGGGATATTACATATAGTTGTCGAGTAAAATATATGCTATCTAATTTGACATTAAATTGTCAACCTGGAGCTCGTAAGCTTCGAGGTGTCGACATTGTATGTGCAAGACTAGAGCTCTAATCTAGACTATCCTGGCCTAATCTAATCTAATGCCAATAAAATCAAATAACGAAGAGCTTTAAAAAATTCTAGAATTATGAACTCTATATGACGTAAGTAAACTTAAACAATCTAAGACTATGAACTATCTCTAAATAACCAAATACAAGTGATCTATCTTTGAATTATTTCATCTATGTATTTAATTTTCCTTTGAATAAGCAAATGACAAGTAAGCACATAAGAAAATAATTTGTCAAAATAATCTTTGCAAGTAAACTCTATTCTTAAATAAAAAACTCACAATTATTTCTATCTTGCAAGAATGAACACTCATCTACCTAACTAAAAGCATGAAAAGAAAGAACTCACATCCCAATGGCATCTAACTACTAATGAAAATTCAAGTAAACATCAAGTAAACATCAATAATCCACTCTATCACACTAATACTGGTAAATACTTTGTTCAAAATCTCTAATTCAAGCGAAGCTATAAACTCATAAACTCATAATTCAATTCTTAATAAAAAAATCTTAATTCAAATTCATATATTAGAATGACAATAAAAACACTTTGTGCAAATATATAACTCTTGACTAATGCTAATTACAAATTACAACTCAAATCCATAACTGAAATTTCATAATCTAAAATGAACTAATCTATCATTAAATATCATACTTCAAAATAAACCAAAATGCTATTAAATATCATAACTCAAAGTCTATTTCTACAATATCATGTTGAAGATAAATTAATAAATGGAACATACCTACAGAGATAATTTTCAATTACATGTAAGCCTATCTAAATTAATACTCTGTAAAAACTAAAACTAAAGCAGTTAATCTATCAAAACTACAAGTAAATCTATTTAAATTAGTACTTTGTCAAACTATCAAAATTAAAGAAATTAATCTACAAATAAACCAATCTAGATTAGTACTCTATAAAGTAACTTAGAGCTAAGGAGAAAAATACACAACATTGTAGTTAAACAACTCTACAACCTACAACAAAATATAATCATTAACACACATCCATGAACATCCTTCTATGATATACACAAATCAAAAAGCAATCTGCAATGTACAGGAAGATGGATTAGAAAAGTAATATGCAATTAAAACATACACACAACAATCAATTTCAAGTGCTAAATTCATAAAGTAAAGAGACAATTTCAAAATCTAAGTAAGGAAATTAGATAACTGTAATATGTACTGATGGAAACAATCACAAAGACCACTAGTGCCCCCCCAGGAGGTCGTGGCTACTCTTCAACAACAAAACAAAGTCTTAACTCAACATGATTCTATCATTAATTAAAAAGGAAGTTTGGAACACAAATTTGCAAAAAAAATGTCTGAATTATACAAATGAATTTCTTCTCAAGAATTTTGTTTTTGGTCTTGCCATTGCTAGTGGTATTTATAGGTAAATTACATCTCAAGATGTCGACCACTGGAAGGGTCAACCTCCTCAAAAAAAGGAAAATCCATTAAATGCGCTCTAACAAATTTGGCTTCTAGAAAATCCATGAGGCACTCAATGATTACCATAACTACCCAATATGAGATGTCATGAGCTCTATAGTTGGAGGCCACGAGGGGGCACAAAACCCATATCATTGATTCATCCACCACAGGCCACCAATGTACCAACCGCCAACTCACCTGCGCTCTGAGTGTTGGATCGTGTGTCGGATCACGTACTGGATGAAGTGTCGAATGAGGTACCAGATGGACGATCAGAATACGAATTCACCCTGTTACACATAGATTATGCATTAAATCCTTATAAATATCAAACTAAACTGAATTTATCTCAAAATCATTGTAAAACATCAATTACACATACGTGATATAAATCCATGATGAATCGATATAAAATCCTTTGAAAAATCCTTCAAAATGGTAAATAGCATATATAATATCGATGCAAAAAGGATTCAATCATCGCAATAAAAAAGTCAAAATATGAACCCAACAATAGTATCAAAGCAGTTTCAACCCTACGACATTGGACCATTATACCTTCGACTATGTTAATTGAATGATTAAATTATATCGCTAATTAAATTTTTAAATTGTACATGCATGTAATCATGGTTAGAGGATGCAGGGGATGTAGACGACGTGGTGCTGGAGGAATATGTGTGACACCTTTGATAGTACCCACACCAGAGGGGTCAAAACCCTAGAGAGAAGAATAGACCACTAAGCATGAGTAGGTTGTTGTGGAAGATTTGGTAGGTATGATGAGATCCTTCTAGAGGATGTAGAAGGTGTTGATCAATTGTTCGGATAGAGATGAGGGGAGAGAATTTATGCCCAATGAGGGTTTACAATGCTCTCTGATTGGTAGTAGTAGTATATAAAGAGAACTCGATAATGTGAAATTTCCCAAGTTTTATGGTACCACAGACAACTTAGCCTTTGAGGAATGGTTGGAGAACATCGTGATGTGATTCACACTTCATGATTACACCTCCAACATAAAAGTACACATGGTGGTATTTCAGTTGAAAGGGAGTTTCTATTCTCTGGTGGAAGACACTCCTACCTCAACTAAACATGGTCATCGAAGACGTGTCATGGGAGCTATTCAAGGAAAAATTCCTAGAGAGGTACTTTTCTGAGGAATTCAATGAGCACCAGCTTAATGAGTTCAATTCCTTACGATAGGGTGGTCATATGGTGCTAGAGTATGAGGCCATATTCATGAAGCTACTTAGGTATGCTCCACATATGAGCACATATAAGTTCAAGGTCAACAAGTTTGTGTTCGGCCTTAAATTCAACATTCGTGTGAAGGTGAGGATCTTAATGCCTCAAACATTGCACAATGTAGTTCAGAAGGCCCTCATAGCTGAGGAATGTTTTACTCGTGGGGGTAAGGGAAAGACTCCTTCTAGACCAACTAGAAAAATGACATTAGGAGCACAACAACATCACACACTAGCCAGACATACTTCAGGGCATCAAGATACGCCCAGAGGACCTATGTTATCAACACCACTATGAAAGACTCCTTAGAAGATAACTCCTTATAGAGGACCATAGAATAAAAAACAACGTCATCCACAACAACATCATTTTGGGCATGTTCAACAGAACAAACCATGATCACAGACTGCTAGGCCAACAACTTTTTCTTCGGGGAATAGGAGCACTAGACCAAAGAATTGATGTTGGACATGTGGAGATCCAAATTACCAGTGATATTTTCCAATTGATAAGGCCAGGGCGGTTAGATCATCACGAAACACTATAGTTTGAGATTTGGGCAAGGCCCACAGGATACATGTGGTAGTGAACAACCACCAGATAAAAAACCAATACATTTTGCTCGAGACGTCAGGTAGAATCACCAACCAATATTTTAGAATTTTGATAATATAAGTGCTATAGAGAGATTTATCTCTAGTGTAGTACTAAAGAGAATTAAGGAAAAGGAAGTCGAGTAGGACGAGTTCAGATACATATAAATGGAATTGGGTGAAAAACAGAAGGTTGGGGGAAAGGTTACCGACTGTAGCATTAACTTGGGATATTTTTTAATGAAGGTCAATCTATATGTGACAATATTACGATCTTATGACATAGTGATTGGTATGGATTGGCTGGAATCACATGATGTGATACTTAAATGTAAGACAAAATGGTTAAGTTTGACAGACGATTTGGTACATAGTAGAGTGATTGTAGGAAGGAACCAGGGGGTGTCCTTGAGATTTATTTCTTTCCTAAAACTACAAAAGAGTTTGCGCAAGGGGTTCAAAATTTATACATTCTTAGCACTAAATTAAAAGAGCGATGCAGAAGGATTAGAAAACCTTCCTGTAGTGAAAGGGTTTGCATGCCTGTTTCTAGAAGAGTTACCAAGTTTACCACCCGAAAGACAGATAGAGTTTACAATATACTTGAATCCTGTAACTGAACTGATAGTGAGAATTCCATATCATATGTCAGCGTCTAAATTGTAGGAGTTGAAAATGAAATTGAAGGAATTGTCACCATGGGGTGAACCAATTATTTTCATGATAAAGAAGGATGGATCATAGAGACTTTGTATTGACTATCACCAATTGAACGAAGCGACGATCAAGAACTAATATTGATTTCCAATAATAGATGATTTGTTTGATTATATGGAAGGAGAGATGGTGTTTTCTAATATTGACTTGAGATCGAGATATCACCAATTATGAAATAAAGAATAATATATCCCTAAGACCACATTTAAGATGAGATTCAAACACTATGAGTTTAAAGTTTTACCGTTCGGATTGACAAACACCTCAGGTGTATTCATGAGTTTGATGAATGGGGTGTTTTGTGAATACTTGGATAAGTTTTTTCAAGTATTTATTGATGACATACTGATTTATTCTCATATGAAATAAGAGCATGAAGAACATTTAAGATTATTCCTACAATTTCTACAATAAAACAAATTGTACGGGAAACTATCGAAATGTTATTTTTACCAATCAAAGATTCATTACTTGGGCCATATCATATCTAGTGAACGTATCATTGTGGATATAGTGAAGGTAGAGGCTATTATGGAATGGACCACACCGACAAATTTACAATAATTACACATCTCTATGGGTTTAGTATGATATTACTAATGATTTGTCGAAGGTTTTTCAAAGATAGAAAATCTGATTATGAAATTGCAGAAGAAGAACACAAAGTTCATATGGACTGAGAAATGCACAGAAAAATTTCAAAATCTCAAAGAGTTGTTGACGAAAATGCTGATACTAAAGGTCCCTGACATGGACAAGGAATTCTTTGTATGCAAAGACGCATCCAAGGAAGGTTTAGGCAGATTTTTGATGTAACACGGTCGAGTGATCACTTATCTAGGAAATTGAGAAAGCATGAGGAGAAATATGCAACTCATGACATGGAGTTATTATCAATTGTGTATACCTTGATAATTTGGAGACATTATCTGATTGGATAAAAAATTGAACTAAATACATATTACTTTGGTTTGCAACATATTTTCACACAGAATGACTTAAATGTGAGACAAAGGCATTGGTCAAAATTACTTAGCGAATATGAATTTGAGATTAATTACATTAAAGGAATAATGAACCAAGTGGAAGATGAGTTGAGTCAGAGACCACACATATTCTCGGTAATACCACTTAAGACAAATCTTCAAGAAAAATATTCTAACTTTACAGATAGACGATTATTGGTACAAGGATGTTAAGAATAATATTGGATGAGATACGATGATGGTACTGAAGTGTGAAGGTCATTAATTAGACAATGATGTATTGTTGAGATTTAAAAAAAGAATTTACGTACCACCTAATGGTGAATTAATAAGTTTGATATTAAGTGAAGCTCATCGAGAAGTATACATGGTGCATCTGAAAGTCACAAAGATGAAGTAAGACCTTAATCCTTTATTCTCCTTAAAGGGAATGAAAGAAAACATTGTTTGTTATGTGGTGATATGTCTAGAATGTCAGAAAGTGAAGGATGAACATAGAAATCCAACATGATTACTACAACCACACTCTATTCCGAAATAGAAATCGGAGGTCATTTTGATGGAATTTATCGTTGGATTGTCACTAAAAAAAATGAGGCATGATTTGATTTTTGTGATAGTTGACACTCTGACGAAAAGTGCACACTTTATTCTAGTACGTATGAAATATTAGGCACCAGACATAACAAGAGTATTTTTCAACGAGATTGTGAGGTTACATGGAGTACCAAGAAGGATCATATTTGATCAAGGATTGGTGTTTACAGGATGGTTTTGGACCAGTTTCAAAGAGGCTTTGGGACAGGGATAATTTTAAGGATGGAAATTTATATTAAAATGTAGAAACATGGGCTAATCTTACTAGTCCTTAATATGCAAAATGTAAAATGTTTGGCAATAGTTTTGTAAAAATATTCAATTTTCTAAGGATTTAATATAACTTCTATCAAATATTGGCGATTTTTAAGGTAAAATAATTTTATTCTATGGAATTAGAGAGAATCGATTTTAGAAAAAACAAAAATTAGCGAATCATTTTTTGGGAAAAACCATGGAAAATTATCCCATTTGCAAAATTTATCCCCTAAAATCATCTATGCTTTGGGAACACAACTAAACTTTAGCACAACATGTCACCCAGCGACATACGAGAAAAAAGAAAGAATGAACCATATTTTGAAGGATATTGTGTGTATGTATGTAATGGACCGACATAAACGTTGGGGACAATTCTTACCACTAGTAGAGTTTGCATACAAAAACAACTATCATAGTACAATTCAGATGGCATTGTTTGAGTTTCTTTATGGGAGACCATGTCGAATGTCGTTTTGTTGGGATGGACTTAAGGATAGGGTCCTGGTAGGAATAGAAGTAATTCAAGAAATGGAAGAACAAATGCAATCGATAAGACAAGAGATTAAGGAAGCGCAAGATCAACATAAGATTTATGTTGATGCACATCACGTTGACTGCAGTTATGAAGTTGGAGACAGATTTTTCTTGCGGGTAAAAAAACACAAGAGTTTGATCAAGTTGGGAAATGGTTCTTAACTCTCTCCTAGGTTTGTGGGAAAGAGAGGACCCATGGATTATCGACTAGCCTTGTCTGATTTTTTGAGGTGTATGCACGATGTATTTCATGTATCTGTTTTGAAACATTATATTAGTGATCCTTCACATGTTATTGACATGAGTTCTCTCTAGGTGTCAGACAAGGGTTCTCTCATGGTAAAGCTAATCCACATTCTAGACCATCACATTCGACAACTACGACGTCAAATAGTCGATCAGGTCAAGGTCCAGTGGGACAACTATAGTCCACACTCAGCTACATGGGAGGATGCATATGATATGAATCAACAATTTCCTTACTTGTTTGATAGATTAAACATAGAGATCTATGCCAGATACATTTATTAACTTGATTTTATATATTGTACAAACTTTGGGATGAAATTTAAAACAAGAGGGGGTGTATGTAACATCCATATCTATTGAGTACACTTTTATTGACTTATTCTTTGAGGACACTTGCGTGAAAGTGATCCAGTTATGATACATTGTGATTTCATTTCGATTTTGGATTATACATGATGATGATGATGATGTGTTGTGACTTTTTTTTACTTTATGTATATGTATTGAAAGATGTTATTAATGAGTTACCTTGAGTGTGAAAGACACATGATAGGTTATGGATGTTGATGGAATCAATGGAATTCCTTGGACTCAAGATTGAATCAAGAAGTGGATTTTATTTCGATTTAGTATTTCATTTCCGCACTTGTGACTTATGATTGATTATAGTATGATTATGCATATGGATTATTGATTGTGTTTTTGTTAGTGGATGCAGGCTTGATGATTCTTTCTAATCTGACTCACATATAAGGAGTATAGGGTCCATGCACATAAACCAGACATTGATGGAGAGGTGCGACAATGTCCCTGCCACATCCTACTAGCACTCCTTCCATGTACATAACTGTAGATTAATGATTACCTAGTTTGAGTTGTCCACGATGTCATGATGGTAGAATAAGACAGTCGTTCATGAATATCTCTAAGGGGCACACAATAAGGCAGAGTCTTTATTCCTTACAAGCCCCTAGTCTCTCACAAGCTTGACCGAATAAAGTTTTGACTCCGAAGGGTCAGACAAACTTCCAAAAAAATTCAAATGCGAGTGGCACCCTTGGAGCATGGAGTTGCATCTTGAAGGGCACATCACGCAATTGAAACTTAAGTCAATAAATCTAGGCAACCTAGAAAAAATTGGAATGATTAGACCTTGTTAGAATAAATTTTTATTAAACGGTATATTAATAATTAAAAGAAAAAAGAAAAAAAAATGATAAAAGTCTAAGCCTAAGTCTAATTTTAATTAGGGGACAAATTAAAAATATTAAATACATTAAAAGAGTCGAGATAAATAAATTTCTAGGAAAATGTGAGTAAAATCTAAAGATTGGATAAAATGCACATGTGTGTGGAAATTAATAAAAATGGATTTTTAAATGGAAGTGAATAATAACTTGAGAGTTTGGATGTACATAGAATAGAATCTTGAGTCAACCTAGCACTAGTCTAACTGGAATAAGACTCCTAACCCAACTCTAACTAAGATCTAGTTAGGAGACACTCATTGAATGAGAATTTGGGAGAAAAGGGACAACTAAGAGCAAAAATAGGAACACATTGGGGAATGTGAGGGTGTTTGTCTTTTTAAATAAAGTAAAAATTTGTAAATACTTGTGCAACTTGGGGAGAGTGTGACAAGTGTGTGGGTGAATAATCATAATTATTTTAAACTAAAAATTTAATTATTTGTGCATGAGAACATGTGTCACTGAAGAAATTTCTATAAAACAAATGATGTAGATGGGAAAAAAAAAAACTTTTGAACATTCTTATGCTACCAAATTTTTATTGACAATGTTTTACTTGTGAGAGTTGGGAATCCAATCTTGTGAAAAGAGTGGAATCTCTTCCTTGTGATGCAATCTTGGAAGCTATTGTGTTATGGGTTTTGTTCTTGGCCCATTTGTGGCTTGGGGGGGCTACGGGGGAAGAAGAGTACCCCTAGTGTTGGCTGGGAGGTACCGATGGAGTCCCGGGATTGGAAAGAAAAAGTAAGGAGGATGAGCACATGCCTTTGAGATAAATATTGGAAACACTTTTCAATAGGACTTTTGGTTATGGTACTCCTTGTTATGGTTATTTTTATTATGAAATCGATAAATATTTCATGTGATCCACTGTTTTATTTTAAAACAAAAATATCTAATGGTTAAATCTAGTGATTTTTCTTGCAAATATACATGATTAGTGTGTATGAATGAACTGGTAGAAGAAGATATATTATTTTGTCATTATACAATTACTCATTTCAGTTAGATAAATATTTCCAGTGCAATATACCCTTCCAAATTATGTTATAAAAAATATTTCTAAATATCAATGATTCAAGAATCAAATTTGCATAGTAGGTGATATATTATTTATAATCTAGTTTAAATAGTGTTAGGAACCTATGAAATTGGTTCTTATTTCTATTGCTGATTTTCAAGTGAGAATTGTTACAGTGTACTCAATATGTGATATTTAAATGATATTTAGAGGGGATTATTATCAATGGTTTCCAATGTGATCAACTAAGAGGATATGGATATATTGTATTACTGTTTGAATCGATCCTTCTTATCATCTCACCTTAATACATCCCAGAGAAGATTTGATGATTTATTTATGTACAAATATATATATATATATATATATATATATATATATATATATATATATATATATATATATATATATATATATATATATATAAACATTACTTAGCACTACCATTTTAGTCTTTCTATAGAGTAGATTTCCACTCTAAGGTTTTTATTTATAAAGAAAATGAGTTCTTAATGTTAATATCTATAATATATCATTGTTAAAAGTACCTTCAAATACCCACTAACCTCAAGTTATAATTTTTTTTTATTTTTTTTAATAGAAACGGTTATGATTGTATTGATAAAAGATCATCGGCCTTGCCTGAAAAAAGTACATAGAGAAAAAGATCCCAAGTGTAGTTTCAATTTATCTTACCGGATTTCAGGTTCACTTTCCTATGTTTCCAGTTCTCCAAATAAACTACATTCCATGATTCCTTACATGAATAAATTGACGGCCTAATAATTGACTAAAAAAGCTCTTGGTTATTTTTTCTTTCCGGATCGACTTCTGGTCGTCATTGGTTGTATTTCTGGTGGTGTCTTTTTCCTCTTCTCCACTGTTGTCCATCCTTCTTTGGTAGGTAGAGATGTTGTTGTTGATTCAATTATCCCCTTATTTTCCTGGTCCGGGGGACTTGCTTTCTTTGGGGATATCAATGCTGCTTCATCTTTTTCATCTTTATTGGCCTCGTCTGCCCAACTTGAAGGAGGTGGGGGGATGAAGAGTACCTTGCTTTCTATTCTTGTATCAGGAGTGTCTGAAGCCTTAATACTTTCTATTCCCGGATCAAGAGAAGTTG
>JZKD02S0275979.1:116738-137559 GCA_000966675.3 Picea glauca | reverse complement strand
TATATATATATATATATATATATATATATATATATTACTTTTGTCATTATAATTACATGGCATTCAACTATTGTTCTTTCATACTTAATCATAGACATAAAACATTAAAAAAATCATTTAAAATGGAGTTACACTCTTAAACTGACACACCTAAGTTACTTATTTCGATTTGAAATTATCACCAAATCATAATTTGATAACTACAACAATTATGGATCTTTCCTTTGTTCCAAGACGTCAAGCAACCCCATTTTGGAGTATATTCTCCACCACTTCATTTTGGGAAATGTGTGTTATCCCTCTGGCTAAATATTTTGTGATTAAGTCATCTAGACGCTTAAAAATAATCCCTTGTCTTCTCAGTATTCAACTGTAGGCGATAGCCCCTTTTACATTAATATTTTTTCATGTGACCGAGGGTTGGAAGCTTTCTCTTTCCAAAAAGGCGTTATTCGGAGCTCTGGGACTTGATCGAACTCGATCATAATCAAGGTTGAACTAAATATATAGGTTCTACCCTACCTTCAACCTTCCTTCATCATTGGTTATGATTTTAATTGGATGCTTGAAGAGATTCCTCCTCACATGAGAATCTACGGTGGATATCCACTACAAGACTCTGGGATTCAAAGTTACTCTCCACCTTTCAAATTTGAACTAATAAACCCAGATCATCGAACAGTTGAATGGATCAGGGATATAATGGCTCATTTTCTCCTATTATCAATTATTGACGTCCACTCCAGACTTTAGGACTCCGAGAGTTCATCACATTTACAACAATGACTGATTCTATTCAGAGTTCCAAACTATCAAAATTATGAAGGATGAAGGCTTGGAGATATGAAAACCCTCGTTCAATCTCTAAGCTTCGAGGTTTCTTATCCCTTAGACAATTACGACTCAAACTTGTCGAATCGTTGAACCCCTTGAGGATCCAACGTCTCACATTCACCCACTAATATACGGTGTAGATTTAATATGCGACTTCAGAGATTCGGGGCTCACTTAATACAAACAAATTAAATATGCTAGAGAAGTGAAGCTAGAATACTTGGGGTTTAACTACCATGATCCTTCTCAATATATAATGACTGTGTGAGAATTTGACTCCTTCCGAATAGATCACGTCCACTCAAAATTAAAACAAATAAATTCTCCTCCTGGGGACTTACCCTCACTATCCTTCCTTTAGCTTTGTCACCTAGATGACTCAACCTCTAGCGCACATGGTGCATCTCCCTCCTAATCTTGGGACTTGGAAAAGTCACCTGCGCACCTCTTGTGTCTACTTTGTGTAATTTTGCACTGTCTCTCCTGAGCTTTGTTCTTTATAAGTTTAAGGCCTTCGCCCACCTTGAGCGGTCTCTATGATCACCATACATTTTTTCTTCCGAGATTTTGGCTTTAAAGGGGCCCTTCTATGCACTTATGGTGTTGGCACTGGGTATATATATATATATATATTATAACAACCCTAGTTAAATAGATGCATAGGGATGATTAATTATAATTAATTTGATAGTCTGACTGTCTTAATATGTTAGTTAAACAATAATTATTTCTTAAATAATAATTAACTAATTAATTATTAATAATTATTTGTCCATATTTTTTAATGATTTGTTAATTATTAATTGAGTAAAGAATTAAAGGGGGTTAATAATTTAATGTATTAAAGATTTATGTATACGGAGGGGAAAAGAAACATTAAATATAGGGATAAGATAACAAATAGGGGGATAAGATAATAAATAAAGGGATAAGGAAATTACTGAAGGGGTGAGAGTCGATGAAGGGGGAATATGACGGGGAAGAGTCTTACGGGGAAAGGCATTCTTTTGGGGGAGGAGGAAGCATTTTGAGAGGAGGATATATTTCTGTGGGTGATTTTTTGTGGAGATCTTTGGTGTGAGGAGTTTGGCTTTGGGGTTCTGGTGAATCAGAAGTAGGGGGCACCGGTTTTCTGGGGGTTTTGGGCGCGAGGGCCAGGATATCCTTACGGTATCCTGGAGCTAGGCAGCCGGACAGGCTGCTCCTAGATGGCAGGGAGGAAAACTCAGTTTTGGGCAATGTTTGACACAGTTTCAACTTCAGCATTGGACCAACAGAGCAACAGGATTTAGCATTAGAAGCAGGTAATTTATTTATGAAATTGCTAATTTATTTTCATGCTGTAGTTAAAATTTAAATTTTTTCGAATATTATATGCTCATATGATGGCGAATGAATTATTTATGAATGAGAAAGAATTATATGTTAAAATTGTATTAAATTTTGTATTTAATTAAGTGTGGTTTCTACACATGGTATTAGAGCCAGTGTTCACAATCTTGAGCCTTAAAGAGCCTACCTACCCACCTACCCAACTTAGGAATGGAAATGTACCCACCCAGAAATTCAAATGACCACTAAAATCCTATATTTACAACCTTTAAACAACCAAAGATAGCCCATAAATGATACATAAACCCCACGAAGAAAACTACCTAGAAACCCTAAAGAAAAGAGTGAGTTTAGCATGGAAGCAAGACCCCATGCATCCCTTCTTCCATTCATATTCTACCTAACCTGCAAATGGCAAAGAAAAAAAAAGAGTCTGGTTATACATATAGAAGAAATATGTTTTGTTGCATTATTGATCAAATCTAATATATATATATATATATATATATATATATATATATATATATATATATATATATATATAATCATATTGCATATAAAAATAGTTGAAACACTATTCATACCATTCATTCAATCATTTATTCCCCTACACTGGATAAAACAAAAGTACAAGACTCTTAGTATCGAAATTGAGGTTGTTAATAGATGCTTGTGCCAACTTATCTATTTGCCAACATAACCCTCCATCTAGATCTGATAACTGCCCAGATTAGGGCATGCCACTATGGATACACCTGTAAGTCACCTTCAATCTGTACATGTTAACAATCAACAAAACCCCTTTGGATGTATTATATGAAACCTTGCCCAGAATGTTTCTTGTGCATGTGACAAATGTAAAACTAGTAATAAGCATGATGCTCTAATCTTTCTGATAATAAAATGTAAATTACCCTTTTAAAAGTGAAGACCTATTCACTCAATCATGCAATTTCTGCTATATTTGGCTCGAGGACTTTCCTCGGTCTCTAATCCCAGAGTGACCAAAGCACCTCGCCACCCTGCCACCCTTGTCCAAAGAAAGGTCCCATCTCTTCTCAAGCTATGAGAAGGAATAATAATTTTCTGTAAATAGGGACAATGTGCAGAAAATCAACATTTCAATACCAGAGTTACCATACCATATATGTGTATAGATACACATACATATATTATATTGAATAAACCCATATTTAAAAAAAAAAAACAAATACAAAGGATTGGTTGGTACGATTGTTACAATAACACTACCATTTTTAAAAACAATTCTTACTGTGGTAAAAAAAAATGGATAGCCCATGGAATGGTGAGGATGAGGCGACAATGTCTTTCTTCGACAACGTTCTTCGTTTAATTTCCTCGGCGTGAATCCATGAACTCGTGGTGAGATCCATAATGAACATCTCCCAGGTCTTGGCGAACAGAACGGGGGCCATTGTTGATATCATGTTCATGATTTTCTTGATTTGGGCGAGGGGAAGCTGGTAGTTCTTGAAGTCGCTCACATACTCGTACACATCTTTGGTATCTTCACTTGCATCAGCACAGAAAGCGTGGCATGAGCTACATAATCAATTTGATACTTATCAATGAAATATGGAGTGATCACCCAAGGAGCATCTGAAATAATGCCCCTCCCCATACGCATTTAGCAATATCCATCTGGAATAATGCATCTGGAATAATCCTCATCCCGTACGCATTCAACAATGGTGAGGAGATTCACAATCCATAATAACCTCATCAACCCATCTACAACGGCGAAGAGATTCATAGCGTTTAGCCTCTGTCATCATAGTTTTCCCCTTATACATGTGAGCGACTGCATAATTACATCAACCAACGAGCATATATGTATGGGGAGACATTTTTTGTTTTTGGTCTATTCCAAGGCGTGTGCGTGTCCAAATGCAACAGATCATTTTCCATTCTCTGTGTATTCGGAGGGTTTCAGACATGGACAGGGTTCAAATCTCAATGGTGGGGGCTAAGACGTTTTTCTCTTCTTCTATTTTGGCTGTTGTTATTCCACATTGGGTAAATCACTTTAGAAATGTCATAAAATACAAGGCTTCCTTGCTTTAGCATGTGAGGGAAATGCTCGAGTACAAAAGCGATAGCATAGAGAGAGGGCTGGGGTGGGTAAGGTAAGTATGGAAGGCCTACTACACCGTTCTCTAGTGGAGGACAGGTTGTGGTTGTGGCTGTTTCCCAGCCTGTTCCTGCATGCCCACATATGTAGGGGGGGGGAGAAGCTTCTCCACCTGGATAGCCTGAGATGTATGTTGTAGTGGTGCTCCAGTCATTATAGGAATGGTTCCATTATCTATGCACAAGGAGTCATTTATATATATAGGTAAAAAAAAAAAAAAAAAATATATATATTAAAAATTTTGGGCCTGAAGCCACGCATCCACAATACAAACCATAGCATACAATAAGTAGCCATACAACATGGCCAACTATCCAATACACAACACAAAGACCAACTCCAAGCCCACGAGACGTGCACTAGGCACCAAGCACCAACAACCAACGCCAAAGACAAAATATACAAGCCATCACCTGACAAACGAGGAAGGAGACCAAGGAAGAACTGATTGCGTACCAGTTCAGCAAGAGAACCACCAAAAACGATGCAGAGGGAACGCCCATGGCAGTTGACCGCATAGCCAAAATAAAATGACGGGAAATGTAGATTTAGGGTTTAGAAAGGAAGGCGTTGGAGGAAGCAAGGCAGGCACATGGAATTCATGCATGCCCGCACTTGTTTTTAAATTATTTTGATTTTCTTAAATTTAGTGTTTTTTTTTTATAAATTATGTGTGTGTTCGTTTAGATTTTTTTATTTTAGGGTAAAGATAATTTAGGTTCATTTAGTTCAAAATAATTTAAGGTTAATTTAGGTTAATTTAATTAAATTAGTTTAAAGTTAATTAAGTTAATTTAAAGTTAATTATCTTTAAAAAAAAATAAAAAAAAAAAATTAAATTATTTGTGTATTTAGTGTAAAGTTAAACTACATTAAAAGTTAATTAAAATGTTAGAGGGTCCATGGGTTTTGAACCCAATACCACCCACCAAGCAAAGCGCCTTAAGAAGAGTACTAACACCAACGCACCCTCATGAGTCTTTACAAATAAATTCTTATACTTAAATAGATTAATGGTAACAGAGTGTATCTCGAAGTATAAACTCCGATTATCCAAGCGTCAAGCTCATGAGACCTTACACACAACTCATCAAGCCAATCATCGAGCCCTTTCACTCCATTCCACAAGTCAAAGTGAGACACTAAGCTTCAATGCATCGCCTCAGGCTCACTACATCATACGCCCACAAGTCAGGATGCAATACATAACCACAACGCACAAGCACTAAGTTCCAATGCCGAAAGCCAGTCTACAATCCTTAAAAGACTTGCACCTGGAGCCACCAAGACACGCAATTCAACGCATATGTACAATGTGCAAAGGAAATCTCACGAGTCAAGCATTGGAGGATATTTAGTTGTAAGAGAAAAGTTTAAAGGACATAGACTAGGACAAGCGGGAAGGAGGTGGCATACACACTAGAAAAGTAAGTTAGAAGAATTGGCGAGTATGGCACAAGGCTAGTGTAGCTAAAGGGAAAGGGAACCAATAGTTTTCTTAGGAAAAGAAATCAAGCTTAGATTCTTTAGCCCTAACCTAACCAATCCCCTAAAGAGAGTAACGTATGTTTATAGATAAGTAAAGAAAAACTTATGCCTAACCCTGTTTCTAGTTTGAGTAGCACCAATTTGAAACGTCCTTGAACTCACCTTGACAACTTTGGTTGATGCAGGTTAAATCATACAGGATGGTTAGGACTCAAGGGAATGGAGGCAGAGGAGCATCGTCACAATAACCGCCAACACCGCCAGTGCCACCACCACCATCACCTGAACTAGCTCGTATACTGCGCTCGTTGGAGGCCATTAATGAGACTTTAAAGGGGAAAAAACCAGCAAGGACCGAAGTGGAACCCCCACCGTCTGGAACAGGTAATCGAGAAGCATCAAGGGATTCAGGGGGAGGACCTCCACCCGAAGACATCACTCAAGAATTGCAGAAGATCAAACTTCCAAAGTTTTCTGAGGGTCATGCCAGTGAACACGCAGAAGTATGGTTGGAAGGCATGACAAGGTGTTTTTCATTAAGGGACTATGCGTCCAACTCAAAGGAAAAGATCACAATTTTTCATTTAAGAGACAGTGCCTTGAACTGGTGGGGAAACCTGGAAAGACAACTGCATCTTACCCCAGACATAGTATCTTGGGAACTTTTCGAGGAGAGGTTCCGAAGGAAATATCTGCCAACGTACTATGAGGAACAACAGGGAGGGGCATTTCATGCCTTAGTACAGGGAAATAGAACTGTAGAATAATATGAGATTAGATTTATGGAATTGGTCAAATATGTTTCGTATATGGATAATGACTAACGACAGGAAGAGCGCTTCATCTATGGATTGAACCCTAAGATAAGAGCTATGGTGCGGATGTGGAAACCATCTTTGGTAGCGGAAGTTATGGAAAATGTGCGTTATGTAGAGGAACACATGAACTTAACCGAGGGTACAAGAACGACATTTCCACATCATCCTGGATTCGTAGGGAAGGCCCCGAGGACATTTCCCAGGGGACGGGGCTCAAGGCCATTTCCATATGGTAACAAAGTCGCGCCAAGGATAGTAGCCATAGGGATTTCAATGGCAGTGAGTGCAACATCTCGTTCATTGCCAATGACGCAGACATGTCCACAACCATCTCAGGGAACATCTAGTAGGGGAAGGGGTTCCAGGGGAAGGAAATCATTTCTGAGACAGTCACATAATAGTGCGTAGGTTCAATCTCGTGTTACCTGTTGGGGATTTGGAGGACCCCATTACTAGCGTGACTGCCCAGAGTTGTAGTCATGGTTTGTGCATAGAGAAGGAAAGGAACCTATGGGGAGAGAAAGTAGCAACCACCAGATTTACACAGAGGTTAATAATCGCCAGGACGAACATCAATCCATGGTGGTGGAGTCATCAGGTACGCTAAATCATATTAACATTAAGATTTTATTTGATTCTGGTGCTACAGATAGTTTCATTTCACCATCTACATTAGAAAAGAGTGGGTTGGTAGCCTACGAGCACGATGACTTTAAACAAGTCGAGATAGCTTCGAGGGAAAAGAAAGTGGTAGGACCTAGTGTTGATAATTGCATAGTATACCTAGGAGTGTGTACTACCAGGTTGAAGGTATACGTCACTGGTCTCGGGGCATATGATCTAATCATTGGAATGGATTGGTTAGCAACTCACCGAGCTTTGGTAGATTATTTCGCAAAAAGGGTTCTATGTGTAGACGACGAAGGAAGGCCAGTAGAGATATAGGGTGTATGGAGAAAAGTGTCATTACGATTTATATCAACTATGAAGGTTAATCAATGCTTGAGACAATGGTGTTGATTATATGTAGTGGAAGAAGTGAACAAAAGGAAGGGACCCTCATTGGATCAGTACCTAGTATTGTCAGATTTTAAGGATGTTTTTCCGAACGAGTTACCAGGGTTACCTCCTAAGAGGGAGCTTGATTTTACTATTGAGCTAAAACCTGATGTAGAACCAATTTCCAAAACTCTGTATCGGATGACAGCACTAGAACTTTGTGAATTGCAAATGCAGTTGAAAGAGTTACTAGATTTAGGGCTAATAAGGCCTAGTGTCTCACCTTGGGGTGCACCAGTAATTTTTGTAAAGAATAAGGATGGATCCTTACAAATGTGTATAGATAATAGGGACTTGAATCGTGTTACAGTGAAAAATAGGTACCCAATTCCATGAATAGATGACCTCTTCGATCAGATGAAAGGAGCAACGATATTCTCAAAGATTGATTTGCAATTAGGGTATCACCAGTTAAGGATTAAGGAAGGCGACATCCCAAAAACCGCCTTTCGAACTTGGTTTGGACATTATGAGTTTGTCATAGTACCTTTTGGATTGACCAATGCGCCAACAGTAGTCATGAGCCTCATGAACGACGTATTCCGGAAGTACTTAGATCGATTTGTACAAGTCTTTCTAGATGACATCCTCATATATTCCAAGAACGAAAGAGAACATGAGGAACACTTATGAGTAGTGTTGTCCTGCCTTAGGGAGAACAAATGGTATGGGAAGTTGTCAAAGTGTTCCTTATTCTAGAAAGAAATTCATTATTTAGGTCATATAATTTCCGGTGAAGGAATCTTTGTGGACCCAGAAAAGGTAAAGGCCATTATGGAGTGGCCAGTGCCGAAAAATGCCCATGAAGTGAGAAGCTTCATGGGGCTAGCTTGTTATTATCAGATATTTGTGGAAGGATTCTCCAAAATCGAGAAAACCATCACCACTTTGCAATGCAAGGGGGTCAGGTATGAATGGATAGAAGAATGTGATAGTGTATTCATTGAGCTTAAGAGGTTACTAACCAGTGCGCCAATTCTCCAAGTGACGGATATAGAAAAGGACTTCATAGTCTGCATGGATGCCTCAAAGAAAGGGTTGGGGGCCGTGCTAATGCAGGATGGAGGAGTGATAGCTTATGCGTCAAGGAAGTTGAAGAAACATGAAGAGCTATATGTGACTCATGATTTAGAGTTTCCAGCTGTAATACTAGCTCTGAAACTTTGGAGGCACTATCTTGTTGGGAGAAACTTTGAGCTTAAAACGAACCATCAATGTTTAAAACATCTCTTCACTCAAAGAGATCTGAATGCCAAGAAAAGGTGATGAAGTGAGTTTATGAGTGAGTACAATTTTGGTATTTTGTACATCAAGGGAAAGGAAAATGTGGTCACAGATGCCTTGAGTAGGAGACCATGTATATTTTCCTTGATACCCTTAAAAGTCAATCTGATGGAACATGTGTTGACACAACTCCAAGGAGACAGTTGGTATTTAAAGGTTACTTCAAACCTTAAGAGTGGGAGGCAGTTAGATCCAAAGTATGAAGGATATAGTCTAGAAGTAGACGGACTATTAAGATATTGAGGAAGGATGTACATCCCTGAAAATGGGGATATTCAAAGCATCATACTAAAGAAAGAACATAGAGCACTTTCTTGTACACATCCGGGTGTGAATAAGATGTATACAAACATGAAGAAGTTGTTCTTATGGGTAGGCATGAAGCGCGATGTAGTCCATTTCATCGCCAAATGCCTAGAGTGTCAGCAAGTGAAGGCCGACCACCATCACCCGACAGGTCTCCTACAACCACATGATGTCCCTATGTCCAAGTGGGAAGTCATCTCTATGGATTTTGTTGTGGGTTTACCGCTCACATCTCATAGACACAATGCCATTCTTGTGATAGTGGATAAGTTAACCAAGAGTGCTCATTTTATTCTAGTTAGAGACACTTACGATGTCACTGATGTGGCACATGTGTTTGTAAGTGAGGTTATCCATTTGCACAGGATACCTAAGAAGATCATTTCATATAGATACTCCAGATTCACTTCTAGGTTTTGGACAAGTTTGCAGTCAGCGTTGGGGACTCAGTTGAACTTAAGTACAACTTATCATCCTGAAATAGATGGGAAAACCAAGAGAGTAAATCAAGTCATGGAAGACATGCTCAGGATGTATGTCATGGATAATCAAACCCAGTGGGAGAAGTACCTACCTTTGGTAGAGTTTGCCTACAATAACAATTTTCATAGCTCCATCAGAATGCCACCCTACGAAGCTTTGAATGGAAGGCCATGCAGAACGTCGTTGAGTTGGGATAGACTAGAAGACCAAGTTACAGTTGGGCCAGAATTGATTCAAGAGATGGAGGAATAGATGATTCATATTAGGCAGAGACTAAAGGAAGCATAGGATAGGCAGAAAAGTTATGCGGATGAACACAGGACTGACCGAAGTTATGAGGTTGGAGACCAGGTTTTCATTTGTATCAGGCCTAATAAGAGAACCATATGTTTCGGGAAGGGGACAAAGTTGTCACCTCGATTTATAGGACTGTTCAGAATCCAAGATAAAATTGGACCCGTTGCCTATCATCTCGTACTGCCACCCCACTTGCATAAAAATCATAATGTTTTTCATGTATCTATTTTACGTCATTATGTTGTTGATGAATCACATAAACTAAATTGGAAGGAATTTCAGGTATCGGACGTGGGAATCCTCATGGTATAACGATTACGCATATTGGACCGTAGAGTCTAACATCTCAGGAACCGTCTGGTAGACCAAGTTAAGGTCCAGTGGGACAAGTATAGTCCAGGATCTGCTACTTGGGAAGACGTCGAGACACTATGACAAGACTATCCCTCACTTTTTTGACCCCCTCAAGAATATGTTTCTCGAAGTTTGGGTGTATGTAACACCACCTTTTGACTTAGACAGACAGGATTACCTGAGGCCTATATACTTTATTTTCTATTCACAGTGAAACTTTAATATGTATGAACATTTATGAATGTTTAAATGTTATTGATGATGATGTATATGATGCAATCTACTATGTGAATGTAAATTTTATGAATGTTTAAATGTTATTGATGATGATGTATATGATGCGATATAATATGTGAATGTAAATTTTACGACTGTATGCATGATGTATATGATGCATACCTAAATTACTAAAGGAAATTCCTCACCACAGAAATCTAAAAACAGTGTTTAAATGTTATTGATGATGATGTATATGATGCGACATATTGTGAGAATGTGAATTTTATGAATGTTTAAATGCTACTAGAATGATGTTTGATATGATGCAATCTATTTTGGTAAATGATGATCTTATGAATGGGTGTCAAAATTGAATTATGGGATATTATGAGATTTATTTCTAACTGGAAAACTTTGATGTTAAGTTGTTGGTACAAGGATACCAAATAGAAATGATGATTGTATGCAATTACATGATGATAATGCATAGAAATGTATGAGTTTGTGTTATAAACTAATCTGCAGGTTATGGGCTATGAAATAGCCAACGTAATGATGATGAAAGTGGATATCATGACCACTAGCCGAGAAACATTATGGTACGAATATTTGTATGTGAAATTATATTGGTTTGGATGCATTGCTATGATATGTGGACCAGTGCAGGATTTCAGGTGATGAGACTGCCCAAAACTGAATAAACGATGACAAAACCCCCAGCAACACGGTGCCATTGTATATTCCATTGTAGGGTGTGGACCCTAGTTATAATTAGGAGGGGTGGAGGCATTGCCTACCGTGTATCCTCTTAAACCTGAAGTCATGGGAGGATCGTGTTAGCTCATGCTCCCCAAGACATGTGATGATGACTATCAGTTGCCTTCTAGGGAAGCTTGGTCGAGATAGTGACATGTCCTCTTACAGGCTCTATATGAAGTTAGGTTAATATAGTTTATGCTCCAAGATAGTCTAGCAGAGGAAGGATAGGAATGGAGATGGAAGTAAGTTAGGGAGGAAGGATGAGTGGAAATAGTTGAGAAAGTATGGAGATTTGTCTTATGGTGGAATTTAATGTTTTCCCTTCTAAAAAGAAAATGTGTATATATGAATATTCATAATTACGTAACTAAACCACAGTTGTCTAAATAAAATTGTTGAACCGGATAATTGTAATTAAAGGATTTCTCAAACATTTGATTGGTTTATTGTCTGTTATAAAAGACTGGTCTTGTTGATTGGATTGGATGCATACCTAAAGTACTAAAGGATGTTAGTTATTGATTATTAGTACATGCATGAGACTTGTATGTACTAGCTACACATGCATTTCTTGTACATGTACACTAGTATGTATGAGTTTTCTTGGCTTACTTAATAGTGTCGATTATTTGTTATGAATGTGTGAACCATGTTTCTTTTCCTTTGTACCATACGATACCTTAACTTCGGGAGGAAGTTTCCTGAAGGGTGAGTGTATGTAACAACCCTGGTTAAATAGATGCATAGGGATGATTAATTATAATTAATTTGATAATCTGACTATCCTAATATGTTAGTTAAACAATAATTATTTCTTAAATAATAATTAACTAATTAATTATTATTAATTATTTGTCCATATCTATAATGATTTATTATATATTAATTGACTCATTAATTAATTGAGTAAAGAATTAAAGGGGGTTAATAATTTAATGTATTAAATATTTACATATACGAGGGGGAAAAGAAACATTAAATATAGGGATAAGATAATAAATAAAGGGATAAGGAAATTAATGAAGGGGGGAGAGTCAATGAAGGGGGAATATGACGGGGAAGAGTCTTAGGGGGATAGGCACTCTTTTGGGGGAGGAGGAAGCATTTTGAGAGAAGGATATATTTCTGTGGGAGATTTTTTGTGGAGATATCTAGTGTGAGGATTTTGGCTTTGGGGTTTTGGTGAATCAGAAATAGGGGGCACCGGTTTGTTAGGGGTTTTGGGCACGGGGGCTAGGATATCCTTACGGTATCCTGGAGCTAGGGAGCCAGACAAACTGCTCCTAGATGGCAGGGAGGAAAAATCAGTTTTGGGCAGTGTTTGACACAATTTCAACTTCAACATTGGACCAACAGAGCAACGGGATTTAGCATCAGAAGCAGGTAATTTATTTATGAAATTGCTAAGTTATTTTCATGTTGTTGTTAAATTTTAATTTTTTTTGAATATTATATGCTCATATGATGGAAAATGAATTATTTATGTATGAGAAAGAATTATATGTTTAAATTGTATTAAATTTTGTATTTAATTAAGTGCGGTTTCTACACACACACACACACACACACACACACACACACACACACATATATATGCTAACTCATAGTATCTACTTACTTGGTTTGTACAATGGAGGGATGTTACAATATTGAATAATGATTGATGCTTGTATTTCCTCAAGGGAAGACATTTTTTTTAATGGTGTGTAATAATTGTATGATAAGATTTCATAAAGAGATTGCATATTATCTAGATGATGGATAATCATTTTTATTCTAACCTTTAAGGGAAATAAAAATTTTCTAGTATTTGAGGAATTGAATGATTACATTTGCGTTATGACTAAGTACTTTACTGTTATTTTAATCCTGAGTCTAGATTTCAGTTTGGTTACAGGAATTAGGTGTTTCCTTGTTCCTTAGAATAGTATCCAGTATTGAGACCTTAAATGGTAAAAATCAATCGGCTGAATCCTAGACTTGAGCATTGATTATGTGTCTTGGAGGTGCTAACCTTGCAGGTAGGTTGGATGAGTAGATATCTTGGATTTCTTTCTGTTATGATTCATTATGTTAGTAGCAATGATGTTGTATAATGAAACTTGCAATGTAGGACGTAAATGAGAAATGATTTTGCAATATTGAAGTATGTTAATGTAGAGTAACTTTTGTACTTGAATTTTTAAAAACAAATGCACCACTATTGTACTCACTTACATTTATGTTGTAACAGAGGAGATGTTACAGAACACGTCTAATGCAAGAAGACTTAATAGAAGGTATCACTTCTAGAAATATATTCCTCTATAGGGTTCTATAGAATATTGAAATAGTACAAATATGAGTAGAAATCATAGAATTTGTTTTTCTTTAGAATCATTTGTACTTGAACTCTACTCTGTTGAAGGTTGCCCCCTTAGATAGGAAAGTGAAATTGGTTATCAATATAATAAAGATATCATTTTTGGAATCAATTGTGTCATTGTTCTCTATATTTTTCTCTCTCTACCAATAATTGGTATAACAATAATGTTTCTTCTTTCCATCATAACATCTAGTACCTTACACATGGGTATGCCCATATTGATTAAGACCCATCTAATAATTGAGTCTTTTCTTGCAAATAATTTTTTGATCCTTAGTCTATTAGACTCCACCTGGATTCACATGTCAAATTATTCTAGGATTTATAATGTGTTTCATCCATCAACTACTCTCATGCTCTCACACATTAGGGGGCATCAGTTATACTTATATTTGGTCACCCTTGACCCAAATTTGAAATACACAACTTTCATTCATATATTCCAAGAATAATATATCATTCTAACTTGTTTTTATATGAATTTGTCTTGTGCTCGAAACTTTCATAAGTGCAACACACATGCACTCACAAGTTGCTAGTTAGCAACACCTTAAAATTTTAATAAAATAAAAACATAATACATAGGGCCTTTAGAAAAAAATATGAATCGAGTACACTTATACACTCTAGATTTTGTTCTCCAACTACTGAAGCCACCTTACACTTATATATAATCTTGGTTCATGATTGAGAAGGGGAACACACCTTTATGTTGGATGCATATTTAGAGATTTAATAAAAAGGAAAGACCCATATACACACATATAAATATGCATGTGTGCATACACATATATAATAAACAAATTTTGTAGAATTCAAAGTAATAAAATACTAAAGCAATGGTGGTTGGAACCAAAACCCATATCAACCAATGCTTTCTTCATTTGATCCTTAGATTCATTTCCTCCTTGGAAATCAAATTGCTTGACCTAGTCAATAGCCATGCCTCAACCTTATTATTCCCTACCAAAGACCAGGACTATAGCATTTGATTCATAGTTAACTAAATATTAGTTCTTTTTGATTAAGGTTAGTTCTCATTGATGTCAACCCTTGAAGGAATTTGGAGAACCCAGGTTTGGGTAATGGACCTAAGATATTTTCATGGATAAAGGTATTATTTTTTATATATTTGTAGGTAATACTATTCTATATGTATAGTACATGTGATGCCATTTCCAGTGGTATGTGGAACGTCACATAACTCCTCACAGTTAGAGAGTTATGGCCATGTGAAGTTGGAGTAACCTCATAGTCATCTAGAAGCCCCAAAATGTCAAAGTAGTCAAATTGGTTTAAGAAATTTTTAGACGGTAAATAATAAAGTGAAGTGATGAGTGTAATATAATTCAAAGTGAATACGAAATAAATTATTTAAATAATAAATCTAATGGAGAAATTACTAATTTGACAAGTGGTTAGAAGTGGGTTAGCCCTAAAATAAGGAAAGTGGTTTAAGATGGTTAGAAGGTAACCCCTTGAGGTAAAGTGAAGTGATGAGTGTACTATAAGTCAAAGTGGATACAAAATAAATTATTTAAATTACAAAGTTAATGGATAAATTACTAATTGGACAAGTGGTTAGAAGTTGGTTAAACCTAAAATAAGGAAAGTGGGTTAAGATGGTTAAAAGGTAACCCCTTGAGGAAGTTACATGAAAGTATAAATAAGAGGCAAGGTTCTCTCATTTCACATCACAATTTAGAATATCAAATATATACATGTGAATGATGTAACCAAAGGATATCTAAGATGAATTTTAGAGAGAATGTGAAGTAAAGAAGGCTGAAATTCAAGGGAGGATAAATTATTTTCATGATGCTTTCTAAGGTATGTTATTTACAGGTCATCTCACCATTTTAGCAATAATGTTTTTTCTAGAATGATTAAGACTGTTAAATTGATAGGCCATTGAGACAACATATCCGAGTAGTTTTGGTACGAATTTAAGCTTGTGGGTCATTTTAGTTTTTGAGTTACACTCCGTGGAAAATAGGGTTTGTGGCTAGTCCTGAAACTAGTCTAAAACAAGTGTTTCGGGTAAAAATGTCATAACTTGTTCATAACAGATACAAATTAAGTAAGAAAAAATGTGTTGGTAAGGGTACAATTTTTATCATTCTAGGTAAAATTTTCATATCCATACAACAAATATTCTGTGCGGGGCACGCTCTACATGTTCACTCTCTAGAATAAGCCAGAATTCAACAAGGTATGCCATTTTTACTATAACTCGTTTTATGAGAGGTTCCAAGTAGTGACACTTGGAGGAATTTCATAAAACACACTGAATAATATTGTGTACTATTTTTATATCTTTATTCATTACAGGTACATAGTTATGATTATTCCAAGTTAGGGTTGTTGACTAATCCAAAACTAGTCATGTGAGACTAAAGAAAAGTTTGATGAAAATGCTAGTCTCTTGTTGTTAAAGTTAAGGAAGGTTTGTAGGTATGTGATCATATACAACATGTCTATTACAGAGTTACAATTCATATTTGGATGATAAAAGTGATGAGGGATTTTGGTTGAGGTGCATGTTGGGTACATGGTTGAGACAAGTAGTTGATGAGTTGGCACATACATGAGGTGTATAGTTGATGATGTTGGTACATCTTGATGAGTCATAGTTGATGTGTAGTTGATACATGATTCGTATATACCTGGTACATGGTTGGATGCACTTGTTTATGGTAGAGGTTGATTACAGGTTGTTTGGTACAGGTTGGTGCATGGTTGATGCACTTGTTTATGGTACATGTTGATTACAGGTTGAGGTACAGGTTGATGCATGGTTCAGGTTTATTGGTACATATTGTTTGGCGTAGGTTTATTGGTATAGGTTTACAATAGTATATCTCAAAGTGATAGTGTGACATTGGCTCCATCATTCTACTATTACATCAGGGAGGTTGGACGAGGCAAGGACAGGTGGTTGTATCCACCTCCCAGTTGTAGCTAGAGAACATAGGTGGTTTTAGCCTCCTTTTGGTTGTAGCCAGAGAATTGGGGATTTGGAGCTTCCATCAGGTTGTAGCCTGAGAAACTAGGCGGTTGGAACCTCCTTCTAGTTGCATCTAGAAAACATAGGAAGTTTGTGCTTCCAATGAATGTAATTCTTCAAGACATATAAGAAAAATCATTATGTGGTTTTCTCCCTATTTGGGTTTCCACATAAAAAAATGGTGTACTGTGTATGTGTATGATTGTCCATTTGTTCATTTCTTATTTACTCTATATTTATTAGATGATAATGCTACATTTATATAACACTTGGATTATATGGTTAAAAATGATTAAATTTATCTATTACTGATTCACCCCCCCTCTCAGTAATCCAACAATTGGTATCAGAGTAGGTTCCTTCAGAAATTAGTTTAACCACTAAAAGGTAGATCATGGAGAGAAAGAACTTGTATAAAAATGGAATACCACAGTTTGATGGACAAAAGTATGCATTTTGGAGCATAAGGATGAAGACATATATACAGGAACAAGGATTTTAAATTTGGTAATCAATTGTAGATGGATACACAGTACCAACACACCAACAAATGACAAAGCAATGAAAATCGGTCGGAATAATTCCAAAGCCACAAATGCACTTATGAATGGTCTTGATGAAACAATATTCACCAAAGTTTCACATTGTAAATCCGCTAAAGATATTTGGGACAAACTTCAAAATATTTATGAAGGAGATTCAAAAGTCAAATTAACAAAGCTTCAAAATTTGATGCAAGAGCATCGTATAAAACCAAAGATAGGCACCTAACCAAAGGACACAGTTGGGAAATCACCAACGCACATTTTGAAGTGTTTTGAAGATTAATGAATGGACATTAATGTAATAGATAGGGAAGCGTACTTACTTTTGTGTATTGGAGATTGTAAACATATATTGAGCATTTCTCTCATCTGTTGAATGTAGAGGCATTTATGCGTAATGGATGCAAGTAGGTAGATTTAATTTAATAGATTAGAAAGTTTTGGGAGCATAGGAGGTAGGATGGAAAATGGATGATAGACACTCTCAAACCTTGTATCATTGTAACATAATTCAGAATTCATAAGATGTAGAGATGCAGAGAGGAATATAAGAGGACATAGAATTTTATGCATTTAAGTTGTTATTGGCCATGTGCAGGAGCATTGGATTCAATAGAAGAAAGTGTTGATTCAAATCTATGTGTTTGTTATGGTTGTTGGAACCACCTGTTAAATGGTATGTTGCAGGCTTGTTTGCATTCTCTGTGCGCATTCTATTTCAATTCCAATGTGTGTGTGCATTCTATTTCATTACCAATGTGTGTGTATGCTCTCGAATTCTAGGTTGAATGTTTGAATTCTGGATAAGGGGTGAATGAGTTTCAATTATTTCTCTTTCTGAGAACTCTTGCAAAGAGTGAAGTGGAGGGTCCACAAGGAGTGCGTCAACTGGGTTCTGTGTTTCATCTCGGGACCCTCAGAGGAGATTCAAATTGTGTCTTTATAGGAAAAGAGTGCTAGCAGAGAAAAGATCTGTGCAAGGTGTGCGCAAGGCGGGTGCAGTCTTGGATTTTACAATCCAAGAGAGAAATTGAGAGACTGTTGTTGCAAGGAGTACATGGAGTCAAAGACCCTAAATAACTAGAGGTTATTTGAAAGTTTTCGCAAGGAGTGCGTGCACGGACCCTTTTTGAGGCCTTGATTTTGAGAGTGGAATCTCAGGAGGGTTAGAGCCTCTCAAATGTTCCAAAGGGAGACAGAGGTTGAATTGGTTCACAGGAGTTAAGTTCTAGGGGAAGGACGCCAAGTCATTTGGACAAAAGTCCTTGAGAAGTTGAATCAGATGGTTGAGTCTCTTCATGAGGAAGTGCCAAAATCTCGTGAACCATTGGATCTCTTAGAACAAGGAAGAGATTTGGACTGAGTGCCTTTTCAACACCCATGATTTTAGGAGGATTAGTGATCTTCAGCTCCGGATCAACAAGGACTCTTGATCTCTTATGTGAATTCACGTATTAGAATTCAGGGAATTGAGTGACCAATGGGTTGGGTGAAGTGTTGTAGATTTCCAGGTGGAGAAATCCTGATACAACCAGGACCGTTGGATCAAGGGAGGCACACAACCATTGATCTCACCAAAGGTACAATTTCAGAGTCGGGGATCCATAGAGGAAGAGGAACGGTTGTTGGTTGCCTGATTGAGTCGTGAAAGACAAAACATCCATGTGTATAGGTGGAAAGAACTCACCCCATAAGAAGAGTAAAACAGAAGTGACAGGTAGCATGCACTCATCGCTTTGGGTAAAGTCAACTTTCATTGACAGATCATGTTTCAGGGATTCGCAAGGGGAGGGCACGAAAAGTTGGTGCTCCAACTAGCGAAGTTGCAAGTTGGGAAAGGTGCCTGCATAAGGCTTGGCTATGGTCCTATAGTAAAAGGGGCTGAAGAGAGGGGCTTACACCTTAACACATTTGTATTTTGTGTTTCAGCTATTTCCAAGGGCTAGGGCATAGTATTCGAAGCACCCCAACTCCGGAGACCCAAAATTATTTGCGGGCTTAGGCAAGTAGTTTAATTAACCCTTGTCAAGGTTTAGAGAAGATCCTGCGCGGATCTCAGCCTGAGGGAAGGAGGTTTTCACCACTTGTGGTATTAGAGCCCAGAGAAAGTTCTTTTCTTTCTGTAGAGGAGAGAAAACAATTATTTTACAACCATGCCACCAAGAAGAAGAGAAAGGGAAATACCTAGTCCTGCAGTGGAAAGAGAAATGCGTGAATTACATGTCAGGCTTGATGCTATGGAGACAACATAGAGGCACACAATTAACGCTGGGGATATCAGTGAAGATGAAAGTGAAAATGAAGCTGAAAATGAAGAAGTTGCAGTCGAAGATGTTGTGGAAGAACGCTTATTCAAAGTTGTTTCTAGTATATATTCTAGGGGAAAAATGGACATTCCAATGTACGAAGGAAACTTGGATGTTGAAGAGCTTCTAGACTGGATTAGATCTCTAGACAAATACTTCGACTATGAGGATGTCGAGGAAGACAAGAAAGTCAAACATGTGATTACTAGACTTAAAGGGCATGGAACACTGTGATGGGATGAACTGCAGGCTGATAGACGTTGCAAGGGCAAGAAGAAAATCAAAAGTTGGGATACAATGATTGCAAAAATGAAAGCCAATTTTATATCTAGGGATTATCAAATAAATCTGTTTCGGAGGATGAAAAATTTTAGATAGAAGATGATGTTAGTGAAAGAATACACTGAAGAGTTCTATAGGATAAAAATCAAAGCAGGTCATCGAGAAAGTGATGATGAGAAAGTTGCTAGGTATATGAATGGTATACAGTATGACACTCAGTACAAGATGAGCATGATGACCATCCAAACCATAGAAGATTCTTATCAGATGGCTCTGAAAGATTAAGAGAAGATGAGCCAAAATAAAGGTCAAAGAGGCCGAGGTAGAAGTCAAAGAAGAGGCAATATGATTTCCCAGGATAGAACTCAAAGACCTAAAGAAGAGGAGAAGAAACCTCAAAATCAACTTGAGAAAGGAGGAATCTCATAGGGGAGGCAATATACTGATAGAAATACTTTTCCTTCAGTCAGAGGAGGTGAAGTGAAATGCTTTGTCTATGGAAAAATTAGGCATAAATCCTATGAGTGCTCAGACAGGAAGAAAGATGGTGGTGAAACTCACATTGTCAAGGCTCAAGGATGGAATGTTGAGTCAGAGGACGATGAGGGTGGAAGATCTTTGATGATAAGGAAAGTTCTCCTGAAACCAAAAAAGGAGCCAGAGAACCCACCCCAAAGAAATAGTTTGTTTCAGACTGCTTGCAAAACCAAAGATAGGGTATGCAAGGTCATAGTAGATAGTGGTAGCATAGATAATCTTGTATCTATGGAAATGGTAGAAAACCTGGCGCTGGAGACTGTTGCGCATCCAAGACCATACAAATTTTCATGGCTACAAAAAAGACATCAGGTAAATGTCACTGAAAAATGTTTAGTTGAATTTAAAATAGGAGGATATAAATATGAGATATTATGTGATGTCATTCCCATAG
>JZKD02S0275979.1:88167-115799 GCA_000966675.3 Picea glauca | reverse complement strand
GCAGAACATTTAAAGCATTTAGCTGTAGTGATGAGGAGGTTAGAACAAGAGAAATTTCTGATCAATATGAAGAAATCATCATTTATGAGGACAAACTTCATTTATTTGGGTTTTGTTTTCCCTACAAATGAATTGAAAATGGATATGGAAAAGATAAATGTGATTAAGGATTGGCCATCGCCAAAGAGCATGTTTGAAGTTCAAAGCTTCCATGATTTGGCTAGATTCTACAGGAAATTCATCCGAAAATTCAGTGGAATTAGTGCACCGATGATGGATACAGTGAAGAAAAGACATAAATCTTTTCATTGGACGGAGGAAGTGGAGAAGAGCTTCAACCTACTGAATAAGAAGATTACTGAGCAACGAATTCTCGTTTTTCCAGATTTCAGCAAGACATTCCAAGTTAGGTGTGACACGAGTGGATTTTCCATTGGAGTGGTCTTGATCCAAGACATTAGGTCGATCATGTATTTCAGTGAAAAATGGAATGAAGCAAAGATCAAGTACTCCACGTATGACAAAGAATCCTATGCAGTCATACAAGCGCTGAAGAAATGGAGACATTATTTGGTTCCCAAGGAGTTCGTTTTGTACAACGATAATCACACTTTGCAATTTGTGACTCGACAGGAGAAATTGAACCAAAAACATGCTAAATGGGTTGAATACATGCAGAATTTTACTTTTGTGATTAAGCATATTTCTGGAACTGCTAACAAAGTTGTTGACGCTTTGAGCAGGAAATGTTTGCTTATGCAGGAATTCAAGGTCAAGAATTTGGGTTTTGATAACCTCAAGGAAATGTACAAGGATGATCCAGAATTCAAAGAGGCATATGAGGCATCTGAGAATCCAATTCTTAAGGATAGAAGCCAATGAATTGAATACATGATCCAAGGTGGATTATTGTTCAGGGGAAATCAACTATGTATTCTGAAATGCTCCATGAGGGAGAATTTGCTGAAGGAAAATCACAATGGAGGATTGGTCGGACACTTCGGTCATGAAAAAATGTTCTCAAACTTGAATGTATCATATTTTTGGCGAGGGATGGGGATAGATGTGAAGAAATTTATGGACAGGTGCAGAATTTGTTAGCACATGAAAGGAAAAAGGAAGAACATTGGGTTATACCAACCATTACCCATACCGGAAAGGATATGGGATGTCGTGAGCATGGATTTCATATTGGGACTACCAAGGACACAAAGGGGATATGATTCAATATTAGTAGTGGTAGAAAGATTTTCAAAGATGGCACATTTCATACCATGCCAGAAAATGAGTGACACAACTCATATTGCGAACCTATTTTTCAAGTAAGTCATCAGTCTTCATGGCTTCCCAAGGAGTATCATTTCTGATCGAGATACCAAGTTCGTAGGACATTTCTGGAGGACCTTATGGAAGATTTTGGGGACAAATTTGTCTTTTATCTCAACATATCATCCTCAGACGGATGGATAGATAGAGGTCGTGAACAAGAGCTTGGGAGATTTGTCAAGGAGCTTAGTGAATGAACACCACAGTCAATGGAATCACATTCTCCCATAGGAAGAATTTGCTTACAATGATTCACTCAATAAAAGAACAGGGAAAATTCCATTCCATATTGTATATGGAATGTAGCCAAGGAGTGTTTCTAAGTTGAAAGATTCAAAACAAGCTGAATTCAGGAGTGTTAGAGCAGAGAACTTTGCAGAAGGAATGAAGGAGCTTCACATCAGAATTAAGGAGCGATGGAAGAGTTCAAGTCAAGAGTACAAGCGTAGATAATATCAAGATAGGAAAGAACTTCAATTCGAAGTTGTGATTTGATTCTTGCACATTTGAGGAAGAAGAGGTTCCCAAGGGGAACATACAACAAGCTGCAGATGAAAAAGATTGGACTGTACAAATTTTCATGGCTACAAAAAAGACATCAGGTAAATGTCACTGAAAAATGTTTAGTTGAATTTAAAATAGGAGGATATAAATATGAGATATTATGTGATGTCATTCCCATAGAGGTTTTTCATATATTGCTAGGTAGACCATGGAAATATGACATAAATGTGGTGCATGATGGGAGAAATAACATGTACACTCTGGAGAAAAGTGGTAGGGCACACATGTTGTTGTCGATTAAGAACAAAGAGGTGAAAATAGAGATGAGAAACAYTRTAMTTCTCATGACWGGGAGGGAAATTATTAAGGAAGTCAAGAAGAAGGAAGACACGCAATTCATTGTGGTTAGGAAGCCCAAAATTGTTCTGAACAACACTAGGATAGATGATTTATCGGAAGAAATCCAGGAGTTACTGGAAGAATTTACTAATATAGTAGTGGAAAAACTACCTTGTTCTTTGCCACCTATCAGGAGTATAATTAATCATATCGATATTATACCTAGAGCCATTTTTCCAAACAAAGCAATGTATAGGTTGATGCCGCAGGAGAATGAAGAAGTCAAGAGACAGGTCTAAGACTTAATGGACAAAGGATTGATTCGGGAGATCTTGAGTCCATGCCCTGTTCCAACAGTGCTTATCCCAAGAAAGGATGGTGGTTGTAGAATGTGTATAGACTCAAGGGAAATCAACAAAATTACCATCAGGTACAGGTTCCCATTGCCAAGGATGGATGACTTGATGGATTGCTTGAGTGGAGCAAAGTTTTTTTCAAAGATTAATTTGAAAATAGGATATCATCAGATTAAAATGAGAGAAGGTTATGAATGGAAGACAACATTTAAGACAAATGAAGGGATGTATGAATGGATTGTCATGGCATTTGGCTTAACAAATGCTCCCAATACTTTCATGAGGTTTATGAATGAATTCCTGAGAGATTTCATTGGGAAATTCGTCATTGTATATCTTGATGATATATTAATTTTCAGAAAACTAAAGCAGAACATTTAAAGCATTTAGCTGTAGTGATGAGGAGGTTAGAACAAGAGAAATTTCTGATCAATATGAAGAAATCATCATTTATGAGGACAAACTTCATTTATTTGGGTTTTKCTTTCCCTGCAAATGAATTGAAAATGGATATGGAAAAGATAAATGTGATTAAGGATTGGCCATCGCCAAAGAGCATGTTTGAAGTTCAAAGATTCCATGATTTGGCTAGATTCTACAGGAAATTCATCTGAAACTTCAGTGGAATTAGCGCACCGATGATGGATATGGTGAAGAAAAGACATAAATCTTTTCACTGGATGGAGGAAGTGGGGAAGAGCTTCAACCTACTGAATAAGAAGATTACTGAGCAACGAATTCTGGTTTTTCCAGATTTCAGCAAGACATTCCAAGTTATGTGTGACACGAGTGGATTTTCCATTGGAGTGGTCTTGATCCAAGACATTAGGTCAATCGCATATTTCAGTGAAAAATGGAATGAAGCAAAGATCAAGTACTCCACGTATGACAAAGAATCCTATGCAGTCATACAAGCGCTGAACAAATGGAGACATTATTTGGTTCCCAAGGAGTTCATTTTGTACAACGATAATCACACTTTGCAATTTGTGACTTGATAGGAGAAATTGAACCAAAAACATGCTAAATGGGTTGAATACATGCATAATTTTACTTTTGTGACTAAGCATATTTCTGGAACTGCTAACAAAGTTGTTGACGCTTTGAGCAGGAAATGTTTGCTTATGCAGGAATTCAAAGTCAAGACTTTGGGTTTTGATAACCTCGAGGAAATGTACAAGGATGATCCAGACTTCAAAGAGGCATATGAGGCATCTGAAAATCCAATTCTTAAGGATAGAAGCCAATGGGCTGAATACATGATCCAAGGTGGATTATTGTTCAGGGGAAATCAACTATGTATTCTGAAATGCTCCATGAGGGAGAATTTGCTAAAGGAAAAGCACAATGGAGGATTGGTCGGACACTTCAGTCATGAAAAAATGTTCTCAAACTTGAATGTATCATATTTTTGGCTAGGGATGAGGATAGATGTGAAGAAATTTATGGACAGGTGCAGAATTTGTTAGCACACGAAAGGAAAAAGGAAGAACACTGGGTTATACCAACCATTACCCATACCGGAAAAGATATGGGATGTCGTGAGCATGGATTTCATATTGGGACTACCAAGGACACAAAGGGGATATGATTCAATATTTGTAGTGGTAGAAAGATTTTCAAAGATGGAACATTTCATACCATGACAGAAAACCAGTGACACAACTCATATTGCGAACCTGTTTTTCAAGTAAGTCATCAGTCTTCATGGCTTCCCAAGGAGTATCATTTCTGATCGAGATACCAAGTTCGTAGGACATTTCTGGAGGACCTTATGGAAGAGTTTGGGGAAAATTTTGTCTTTTATATCAACATATCATCCTCAAACGGATGGATAGATAGAGGTCATGAACAGGAGCTTGGGAGATTTGTCAAGGAGCTTAGTGAATGAACACCACAGTCAATGGAATCACATTCTGCCATAGGAAGAATTTTCTTACAATGATTCACTCAATAAAAGAACAGGGACAATTCCATTCCATCTTGTATATGGAATGTAGCCAAGGGGTGTTTCTGAGTTGAAAGATTCAAAACAAGATGAATTCAGGAGTGCTAGAGTAGAGAACTTTGCAGAAGGAATGAAGGAGCTTCACATCAGAATTAAGGAGCGATGGAAGAGTTCAAGTCAAGAGTACAAGCGTAGAGAATATCAAGATAGGAAAGAACTTCAATTCGAAGTTGTGATTTGATTCTTGCACATTTGAGGAAGAAGAGGTTCCCAAGGGGAACATACAACAAGCTGAAGATGAAAAATATTAGACTGTACAAATTTTCATGGCTACAAAAAAGACATCAGGTAAATGTCACTGAAAAATGTTTAGTTGAATTTAAAATAGGAGGATATAAATATGAGATATTATGTGATGTCATTCCCATAGATGTTTTTCATCTATTGCTAGGTAGAGCATGGAAATATGACATAAATGTGGTGCATGATGGGAGAAATAACATGTACACTCTGGAGAAAAGTGGTAGGGCACACATGTTGTTGTCGATTAAGAACAAAGAGGTGAAAATAGAGATGAGAAACACTGTAATTCTCATGACTGGGAGGGAAATTATTAAGGAAGTCAAGAAGAAGGAAGACACGCAATTCATTGTGGTTAGGAAGCCCAAAATTGTTCTGAACAACACTAGGATAGATGATTTATCGGAAGAAATCCAGGAGTTGCTGGAAGAATTTACTAATATAGTAGTGGACAAACTACCTTGTTCTTTTCCACCTATCAGGAGTATAATCCATCATATCGATATTATAACTGGAGCCATTTTTCCAAACAAAGAAATGTATAGGTTGATTGCATAGGAGAATGAAGAATACAACAGACAGGTCCAAGACTTAATGGACAAAGGATTGATTCGGGAGATCTTGAGTCCATGCCCTGTTCCAACAGTGCTTATCCCAAGAAAGGATGGTGGTTGGAGAATGTGTATAGACTCAAGGGAAATCAACAAAATTACCATCAGGTACAGGTTCCCATTGCCAAGGATGGATGACTTGATGGATTTCTTGAGTGGAGCAAAGTTTTTTTCAAAGATTGATTTGAAAACAGGATATCATCAGATTAGAATGAGAGAAGGTTATGAATGGAAGACAACATTTAAGACAAATGAAGGGATGTATGAATGGATTTTCATGGCATTTGGCTTAACAAATGCTCCCAATACTTTCATGAGGTTGATGAACGAATTCCTGAAGGATTTCATTGGGAAATTCGTCATTGTATATCTTGATGATATATTAATTTTCAGAAAACTAAAGCAGAACATTTAAAGCATTTAGTTGTAGTGATGAGGAGGTTAGAACAAGAGAATTTTCTAATCAATATGAAGAAATCGTCATTTATGAGGACAAACTTCATTTATTTGGGTTTTGTTTTCCCTGCAAATGAATTGAAAATGGATATGGAAAAGATAAATGTGATTAAGGATTGGCCATCGCCAAAGAGCGTGTTTGAAGTTCAAAGCTTCCATGATTTGGCTAGATTCTACAGGAAATTCATCTGAAACTTCAGTGGAATTAGCGCACCGATGATGGATATGGTGAATAAAAGACATAAATCTTTTCACTGGACGGACGAAGTGGAGAAGAGCTTCAACCTACTGAATAAGAGGATTACTAAGCAACGAATTCTGGTTTTTCCAGATTTCAGCAAGACATTCCAAGTTAGGTGTGACATGAGTGGATTTTCCATTGGAGTGGTCTTGATCCAAGACATTAGGTCGATCACGTATTTCAGTGAAAAATGGAATGAAGCAAAGATCAAGTACTCCACGTATGACAAAGAATCCTATGCAGTCATACAAGTGCTGAAGAAATGGAGACATTATTTGGTTCCCAAGGAGTTCGTTTTGTACAACGATAATCACACTTTGCAATTTGTGACTCGATAGAATAAATTGAACCAAAAACATGCTAAATGGGTTGAATTCATGCAGAATTTTACTTTTGTGATTAAGCATATTTCTGGAACTGCTAACAAAGTTGTTGACGCTTTGAGCAGGAAATGTTTGCTTATGCAGGAATTCAAAGTCAAGACTTTGGGTTTTGATAACCTCAAGGAAATGTAAAAGGATGATCCAGACTTCAAAGAGGCATATGAGGCATCTGAGAATCCAATTCTTAAGGATAGAAGCCAATGGACCGAATACATGATCCAAGGTGGATTATTGTTCAGGGGAAATCAACTATGTATTCTGAAATGCTCCATGAGGGAGAATTTGCTGAAGGAAAAGCACAATGGAGGATTGGTCAGACACTTCAGTCATGAAAAAATGTTCTCAAACTTGAATGTATCATATTTTTGGCCAGGGATGAGGATAGATGTGAATAAATTTATGGACAGGTGCAGAATTTGTTAGCACATGAAAGGAAAAAGGAAGAACACTGGGTTATACCAACCATTACCCATACCGGAAAGGATATGGGATGTCGTGAGCATGGATTTCATATTGGGACTACCAAGGACACAAAGGGGATATGATTCAATATTTGTATTGGTAGAAATATTTTCAAAGATGGCACATTTCATACCATGCCAGAAAACCAGTGACACAACTCATATTGCGAACCTGTTTTTCAAGTAAGTCATCAGTCTTCACAGCTTCCCAAGGAGTATCATTTCTGATCAAGATACCAAGTTCGTAGAACATTTCTGGAGGACCTTATGGAAGAGTTTGGGTAAAAATTTGTCTTTTATCTCAACATATAATCCTCAGACGGATGGATAGATAGAGGTCGTGAACATGAGCTTGGGAGATTTGTCAAGGAGCTTAGTGAATGAACACCACAGTCAATGGAATCACATTCTGCCATAGGAAGAATTTTCTTACAATGATTCACTCAATAAAAGAACAGGGAAAATTCCATTCCATATCTTATATGGAATGTAGCCAAGGGGTGTTTCTGAGTTGAAAGATTCAAAACAAGCTGAATTCAGGAGTGCTAGAGCAGAGAACTTTGCAGAAGGAATGAAGGAGCTTCACATCAGAATTAAGGAGCGATGGAAGAGTTCAAGTCAAGAGTACAAGCGTAGATAATATCAAGATAGGAAAGAACTTCAATTCGAATTTGTGATTTCATTCTTGCACATTTGAGGAAGGAGAGGTTCCCAAGGGGAACATACAACAAGCTGAAGATGAAAAAGATTGGACTGTACAAGGTCATAAGAAAATTTGGGACAAACACATATGATATTGAATTACCCAATGGGGTCAGAATCTCTCCGATATTCAATATCGTGGATTTGTACCCTTACAGAGATGAAGAAGAAGGAGTAGAGGATAAACAAGAAAATATTCAATGGACAAAAAAAATGCATGTAGCTGAAAATCCACAAATGAAAAGCATAATTGACAAGAGGATTAGAAAAACAACCAGGAGAAAAGAGTATTTTGAATACTTGGTCAAATGGAAAGGACATCCAGTGGAAGATGCCAGTTGGGAGGATGAAACAACAATTCAAAAGCATGGATGAACAATGAAGGAACTCATGAATAGGAATTCATGAAAATTTTCAAGCGAGGGAGTATGATGTAGGAACATTGTATAAAGCCAAAGACATGTGCCTAACGAAAGGAGATAGCTGGGAATGCACCAATGCACATTTTGAAGTGTTTTGAATATTAATGAGTGAACATTAATGTAATATCTAGGGAAGCGTACTTACTTTTTTGTTTTGGATATTGTAAACAGATCTTGAGCGCTGCTCTCATCTGTCGAATGTAGAGGCATTTATGCGTAATGAATGAAAGTAGGTAGATTTAATTTAATAGATTAGACAGTTTTAGGAGCGTAGGAGGTAGGAGGGAAAATGGATGATAGACACTCTCAACCCTTGTATCATTGTAACATAATTCATAATTCATAAGTTGTAGAGCTGCAAAGAGGAATACAGGAGGACAGAGAATTTTATGCATTTTAGTTTCTATTGGCCATGTACAAGAGAACTGTATTCAATAAAATAATTGTTTGATTCAAATCTATGTGTTTGTTATGGTTGTTGGAACCACCTGTTAAATGGTATGTTGCAGGCTTGTTTGCATTCTCTGTGTGAATTCTATTTCAATGCCAATGTGTGTGTATGCTCTCGAATTCTAGGTTGACTGTTTGAATTTTGGATAAGGGGTGAATGAGTTTCAATTGATTCTCTTTCTGAGAACTCCTACAAAGAGTGCAGTGGAGGGTCCGCAAGGGGTGCATCAACCAGGTTTTGTGTTTCATATCAGGACCCTCAGAGGAGATTCAAATTGTGTCTTTACAAGAAAAGAGTGCTAGTAGAGAACATAGCCATGCAAGGTGTGTGTAGGCCAAGTGGAGTCTTGGATTTTACAATCCAAGAGAGAAATTGAGAGACTTTTGTTGCAAGGAGTGCACGGAGTCAAAGACCCTAAATAACCAGAGGTTATTTGAAAGTTGCTGCAAGGAGTGCATGTAGGGACCCTATTGGAGGCCTTGAGTTTGCAAGTGGAAGCTCAGGAGGGCTATAACCTCTCAAATGTTTCAAATGGCGATGGAGGTTGAATTGGTTCGCAAGAGTTAACTTATACAGGAAGGACGCCAAGTCATTTGCAGGGATGATTTTAAGGATGGAAATTTGTTTTAAAATGTAGAAACCTTGGCTAATCTTACTAATCCTTCATATCCCAACTATAAATATTTGGCTATATTTTTGTAAAAATATTCGCATTTATAAGGATTTTATATATTTTTTATAAAATTTTGGCAATTTTTAATGTAAAATAATTTTATCCTATAGAATTTGGGCGAATCATTTTTAAAATAGAGAATCTCGTTTTTGTAAAAACCATGGAAAATTAACCCATGAGCGAAATTTAGCCCCTAAAATCATCCATGGTCATTTGGCCAGAAGTCCTTGAGAAGTTGAATCAGACCATTGAGTCGCTTCAGGAGGAAGTGTCAAAATCCTATCAACCGTTGGATCTCTTAGAAAAATGAAGACATCTGGACTTACTTCCTTTTCAACACCCATAAGATCAGGAGGAGTAGTGACCATCAGATCCAGATCAACAAGGATAGTTGATCTCATATGTGAATTCGCGTATCGAAATTCAGGGAATCGAGTGACCAATGGGTTGGGTCAAGTGTTGTAGATTTCTGGGTGGTGAAATCCCAATACAACCAGGACTGTTGGATCGAGGGAGGCACACATTTGTCGATCTCACTGAAGGTATGATTTCAGAGATGAGGATCCATAGAGGAAGAGGAATGGTTGTTGGTTTCCCGCTCGAGTCATGAAATCTGAAAAATCTGTGTGGACAGGTGGCAAGAACTCACCCCATAAGCAAACTAAAGCAAAAGTGGCAGGTGGCATGTGCCCATCGCTTTGGGTAAATTCAACCTTCGATGATGGATAACATTTTGGGGATTCGCAAGGGGAGGGCATGAGAATTTGGTGCTCCAAATCACGAATTCGCATGTGACATCCCTCAAAAATAAATAATTTTTATTTTTGTTGCTAGAAATTTATTTCCGTTTTTGGCAAATTTGAATCTGGAATTTTTTTGCCATTTATGGCAATTCCAAATTTCAAATTTAATAATTGTATTTAATTATTGTGATTGTTAGGCAGAGATCTATTTGGACTCAACTAACTATTTGATTATGACACTTGTATCACAACAAAATAATTATATTAACTGTAGGAGGAAAAATGGAACAACCATGTTAAAAAATCAACTGACCATGACTCCATGAGTGGGGAACAAGTTGGAACTGACTCTGGGCTGATGATTACAAGTGGAAAATTAGAGATTTGGACACTAGCAGCTCCTAAAGGTTAGGGATTAATAAATCTGTGAAAATCCAAAGGAGCAAAAAGACCTGGGCAAAGAAAATAAATATATAGCATATGCGAGGAGGCAGGACACTGCCAAGTATGTTGGGAAAGGATTCCTGAGCTCTCTTTCTGTTATGAACATTGCAGATTGAGTGTGAGTTGAGAGTAGCTTGCTGAAATAGAATCACCTTGTTGTTATGAGCATTTTTGAGTAATTTTGAGGCAAGAGGATAGCTGTTGGAATTGAAGGACATAGATGAGGAGGAGTTTCCAAGTTCGCCCTCATGGATTCATGGTCAGGCTAGGGGGTGAATCGGGCAAGTGATTTTGGCTTCCCTGTTCTACGGTTGGGAGGAACGTGGATATTCCCTTTTTCTTCCCATGGATTGGATTCAAATATGTTGATCTACCCCTCTCTATTATGAATGACTATGTTTTTATTTCGATGTCTTATTAAATCCAAACTGGAATGATGTCCACTCTCTGTCTGAATGATTTTTCTGTTGCATTGTATTGATTAAATTAGAATTGTATTTTTTTCCATTTTTGGTTTGTTATGGGGAATATATGTGAAGAACATATGCAATTATATTTCTATGGAAAAGTGGAGATTAACGACAATGAGGTAGATCCTCTCTGTAGATGAACCCCCAGAAAACCAAACTCAGATCCCTCGGAACATCATTATTAATGACCAATCTCTGATGGAATGATATTCTTAACCATGTATTTATATAGATGCACAAATCTAGTACTATTGACGTTTAATGCATTGATTAAAAGAGGCTCTAAGTGGATATTATAAGAATTTTCCTTATATAGAAAATATTATCCTTTGTACCCTTCTATGTGTGGAAAATTCCTAAGACCTTAGGCTTTCAGAATTATGTGAGGAAAACTCAGTCCAACATTCTTTTCTCCTTTCAGAGGTTCATGTATATTGATGTATGGATTCTGAACTCACAAAGTTCTGAATCCTGAAACGCTGAAGCTTCCACTTTTCACATTTCAGAGGTTGGTTACATGAGAGGTTTGGGGCACTTGAACTCATGAAGTTACGAACCCTGAAATCATGAAATGTGGGTCCCACCTTCTCTTCTTTCGAATTTTTTGTTGGAAGTTTGTTTATGTTGGATGTTTGGCATTTGAAACCCTGAAACCCCGAATTCCAAAATCCCGAAATGTTAGTTCCATGTTCTTTGCTTTTTGTAATTTCAGTAATTGTTTGTGGTTGAGGTTTTGGCTTTTGAAGTCATAGGAAATCTGAACCCCGAAATCTTGAAATGTTAGTTACACGTTCTTTTCTTTTTGCAATTTCAAAATTATTGTATGTTGGATTTTTGGCTATGAAAACTGCGAAACCCCGAACCCCAAAATCCTGAAATGCCGGTCTGACCTTTTCCTTTTGCATTTCAAAGGTTTGTTACATGATATTTTGGGGCAATTGAAAACATGAAGTCCCGAAACCTAAAGACTCTGAAGTGTTGGTCCCACCTACCTTTTTCGCAATTTCAGGAGTTGTGGTTTGTGGATCCCGAACCTCGAAATCCTGATACGTTGGTCACCTTTTACAATTTTTTGTAAGTTTATTTATGTTGTTGTTTGGGTACTTTCACTCATGAATTTTCGAACCCTGAAACCCCGATGGGAGGGTCCCATTTTCCTTTTTCACATTTCGGAGGTTGTGGTGTGTTAATGTTTGACACTTCCAAACATGAAATCCCAAACCCCGAAACCCTGAAGTACCGGGTCAACAGTCTTCCCACATTTTCATGTTTTTGGAAAATGGCATGGCCCCTTTGTTTCATTTTGCATTCGACACTTATAATCATCGAAACTCAATTGACCTCTATTATGTTTCACAAACTGTAGGAACCTAGAAGAAACTTATTGTTATGGGAACAACTCTAATAATGTAATGAATGGATTGGTAAAAGAACATTGGAGAGTCTTCATCCTAGATAAAGGTATGGAAGTAACAAACCATTTTACAAGTCGATTGTATTGAAAACAGAGGGTAATTTTTCTATGTAGGGTTTTGGTCATAAAAATCCCAAAGTTGCTTGTATTGTTAAGACTGTGGTAGTGTTATAGGTACTAGCAGATAAGAGAGTATATATAAATTTCAGGATCTTAATTAAACATTGAAGTGATGAGTAAATACTCATTATATCATCGATTAGAAAACTTAAGTCGAATGGTAAGGACAGTTGATGATAGTAAGGACTCTAACAAACCCTCAGACTGAAGCCTGCTAATAGAAAGCCTACTTGCTTGAGATCTCCAAAACCTTTCAAGGATAGATGTACAAATAAAAAAAAATTATGGTGATTTGTTGAGGTACATTACATATGGTATCAGAGAAAAATTTGCAACAATGGACCTGAACAGGGCCACATTGATTGCTTAGTATATATATTGATTTATGAAAAAACTAATAAATCCTGTGGATTACAAACAAAAAGCTTTTATGTTTTGTGTTGAATAATGGCCGCTCAAGAAGGTGCAGAAATTAGGGTGGAAGAGAATCCACAACAAGGACCTTCTAGAGATCCAAGACAGAATAGTGATGGAAGCTCACCCACGGAGGTGTTGGAAACAATGAGGAACCTTATTGTTGAACTATAGGTTTTCAAGGCCGACAATGAAAAAATTGAAGAAGGTACAACATGAACAACAAGAGATAAATGAAGTCATGTTGCATAGTATAGTAACCAAGAAAGGTCCAAAAGATGATAACCATGAGGAAGAGGTCAGCAAAAGGGCCTCCAAGAATTCTGGTGCAAAGATAGAAAAAGGTGACAGTTCATCTGAAGGGACACCTTCAGCTAAAGACAAAACCATACCAGATAAAAAAAGAAAACATACAGACCACCTTGAAGGAGAATTTAAAAAGATTAAACCAACTACTTTTGATGGAGAATCCAGGACAGGAGAAGAAGCCAAGGCATGGTTTTCAAAAATACTTCCAAATCTACAACTATTCCAACAACATGGAAGTCAGAATGGCCATCTACAATTTGAAGGGGAAGGCCATCATTTGGTGGCAGGACCTAAAATTGGCCAAGGGACTAAAGGAGAAATAGTTGGAATGGTCCGACTTTAAGAATTATTTTAAGAAATAATACCTTTCGGAAAGATATTATGAAAGGAAGATGAAAGAATTCTATGAGTTACGACTCAGACAAATGACGATGGAGGACCTTATAAATAAATTTTTGGAACTACTAAGGTTTTTACCATACATCTGGGAGGATAAGGTAAAAATCCAATGATTCTTAAGTTGTTTACCACATTACTACAGGGATAGAATTGAGTTTGACAACCCCAAATCCTTAAGTGAGACATTCAGGAAAGAACGAATGTGCTATGATCAGTATAAACAATGGGTAGATTTTCCCAAGACCTAGAAGGATAAGAAGAAAGATGGAATAAACCAATGGAAGAAGGGATACCATCTAGCTCCTTATTGGAATGCAACAAAAAGTTTCCCAAGGAAGGATTTTCACTCCAATCATCCGAATACATAGAGTATCCGTAAACCGGTAAACCTGGGAATGAAGAAGTTTGGGGACAACTCCCATGAATCATTAAAGTGTTGGGAGTGTGGAGAGCCTCATCTAAGGAGGAATTATCCACGTTTACTTACAAAAAACAATATTGTTGTCCACAATTTGTAGGAAGCCTCAACAGTGAGTGACATGGGAAGAAGTCTGGATCATATAAATGCAGCCATAGATGGTCGACAAGATGACCACCACTCCTCAGTGGTAGAAATCGAAGTTTAGATGTTCAAAAGATAAGGACCAATCTGGACATCCTACCACTAGGATATTATGATATGATTATCGGGATGGATTGGTTGGAACGACACAAAGTAGTACTATACTGTTATACAAAGATACTTAGCTATAAAGATAATTTTGGCACTATTAGAACATCCCAAGGTATACCAAAACCTATGTCATTCAGATAAGTTTCAACGATGCAATTCAAGAAATGTGTTAGAAAGGGATGTCAAGTTTACGCCATCCAAGTAACGAACCTTTTAGAAAAAGAAGATAAGCCCAATTTAGAAGACTTTGTTGTCCTACGTGAATTCAGAGACATGTTTGTTGATGAGATACCAGAACTGCCTCCTAGGAGAGAAATAGATTTCTCCATAGACTTACTACCCGGATCAACCCCTATCTCAAAAGCACCCTACCGAATGAGTCTACCTAAACTGATAGAATTAAAAATACAATTACAGGAATTGTTGGATAAAGAGTATATCAGACCAACTGTCTCGCCATGAAGAGCACTAGTCCTCTTTGTGAAAAATAAAGATGGTACTCTAATACTATGTATCGATTATAGACAACTGAAAAAAGTGACCATTAAGAACAAATACCCCTTACCTAGGATAAATGATCTATTTGATCAAGTTGGTGGGGCCAAGATCTTCTCAAAATTGGATTTACGATTCAGTTATCATTAAGTTAGGATAAAGGACTAGGACATAAACAAAACATATTTTCTTACAAGATACAGACACTACAAGTTTGTATTCATACCTTTCGGACTAACTAATGCACCAACCACATTTATGTGCTTAATGAACAACATTTTTAGCTAGTACTTAGACAATTTCGTAGTAGTATTTATCGACAATATTCTGGTATATTCTAAAATGGAGGAGGAACATGATGAACACTTACGAATAGTTATGCAAACACTGAGGAAACACAAACTATATGCAAAATTCGACAAATGTGGTTTTTATCAAAAATGAATATAATATTTAGAACATGTCATTTCCTCAGAAGGTATTGTCGTAGACCCGGAAAAGATAAAAGCCATTATGGAATGGCCAGTTCCTAAGGATTTGGAAGATATCCAGTCATTCATGGGAATCACTGGATATTATCACAGATTCATAGAAGGGTTCTCCAAGATAGCCTACCCTATACGTCATTACAAAATAAAGGGACCAAGTTTAACTGGTCGCAAAAGTGTCAAGACAGTTTTAACAAGCTAAAAGAATTATTGACATCGACGCCCATCTTGAAGGTAGCAGACCCAGATAAAGACTTCACAATATGCGTTGATACAAGTAAATAGGGACTAGGTGGTGTTCTAACTCAGGAAGGGCACGTGATTTGTTATGAGTCTCGGAAATTAAAGGAACACGAGCAAAATTACGTCAATCATGACTTAGAATTGGTAGCAGTAATACATGCCTTAAAAATGTGGCGACACTATATAATGGGCAGAAAATTCTTACTATTGACAGATAATAGTGGGGTGAAATATTTGTTTAACCAACCAGACCTTAATGCAAGACAAGCAAGGTGGCTATCCTTCCTGAGCGAATTTGACTTCGAGGTCAGACATATCAAGGGTAAGGAAAATAAAGTAGCAGATACTTTAAGTTGCATAATCTATGGGTTATTTGGGATAAATATCAGCAGGGCAGAAAGTGATCTGGAACAAAGAATAAGGACAATAGGTATCAATGATGGAAATTACACTAAGATAATGGCATAATTTCAAAATAGTATCGCAAACTCAGATAAACCAGATATAAGTATCGACAAGAAGGAACTATTAATATTTAAAAACAAACTTTACATACTAGATTCAACAAAGCTAAAATTAACTATTTTAGACGAAGTGCATATGAAACTATACTCTGACCATCTAGGTTACCAGAAAATAATAACAACACTCAGAAAACTACTTTATTGGCCTAATATGAAGGGCAAAGCAGCAGAGTACTTGACTAGGTGCCAACATTGTCAGGAGGTTAAGGCCGAACACCAACATCCGGCTGGCCTATTACAGCCATTACCAGTACCAAAATGGAAATGGGAGACCATATCGCTGGACTTTATAACAAGTTTGCCTAAAACTCAAAAAAATAATGATTATATAATGGTTGTGATCGATAAACTCAGTAATTTTGCACACTTTATTCCTGTAACGTCTACGTTTAAAGCTATTAACATTGCTGAAATATTCATGAAATAAATTTTTAGACTGCATGGTATTCCTAAAATGGTGATTTCAGATAGAGATGTACAATTCACATCCGCCTTTTGGAAAGAATTGTTTGCAGGGATAAATACTAATTTGAATTTCAGTACGAGTTATCATCCACAAACATATGGATAGACCAAAAGGAAAAACTAAATCATAGAGGATATGCTCCGCATGTATGCAAGAACAAAGTTGAACAAGTGGGAAGGCTACCTACACTTGGTAGAATTTGCATATAACAATGGGTACCAAACTTCAACTAAGTTGAGCCCTTTCGAAATACTGTACGACAGAAAGTGTACAACTCCAATTAGCTAGGATAACCCGGCTGACAGACTCATGGTTGGACCAAATATGCTCCAAGAAATGGAGAACATGCTAAAAAGGGTACAATAGAAATTGAACGAAGCACAGGACATACATAAGAGTTATGCGGATCAGAAAAGAAGACACTTGTAATTTCAAGTGGGAGACCATGTTTATTTGAAGGTCAAAGCCCAAAAAATCTCGTTGAAGTTGGGGAACTGTGCCAAGATGGAACCCAGGTTTTATGGGCCCTTCGTGATACTAGCTCGAATTGGAACCGTAGCATATCAACTTGCACTTCCAGCTAATCTAAGAATTCATAATGTATTTCATGTTTCTTTGTATATTCATGACCCTACTCATATGATTGATTGTAACTTGGTGCAGGTGGAACCCAACGGCGCATTCTAGGTGGAACCCCTGCGCATTCTGGATCGAAGAGAAATAACACTTTAGAACAAAGTCGTTGCTCAGGTAAAGGTGCAATGGAAGCACTTTAGTCCTGAGGAGGCCACTTGGGAATTGGAGGGAAATTTGTGGAAATATCATACAATCCTATTCTAGGAAAGGAACGAACACTGAGGAAAGTGTTTTACTGAAGGGGGAAAAGATTTGACATCCCCCCAAAATAAATACTTTTTATTTTTGTTGCTGGAAATTTATTTCCGTTTTTGGCAAATTTGAATCTAGAAAACTTTTGCCATTTATGGAAATTCCAAATTTTGAATTTAATAATTGTATTTAATTATTGTGACAGTTGGGCAAAGATTTTTTTGGCTCAACTAACTATTTGACTATGACACTTGTATCACAACAGAATAATTATATTAATTGCAGGAGGACAAATGGAACAACCATGTTAAAAAATCAGCTGACCATGACCCCATGAGTGAGGAACAAGTTGGAACTACCTCTGGGCTGATGATTACAAGTGGAAAATCTAAGATTTGGCCACTGGTAGCCCCTGAAAGTCATGGATTAAGAAAGTTGTTAAAATCCCCAAAGGAGGGAAAAGACCCGGGAAAAGAAAATAAATATATAGCATATGCGAGGAGGCAAGACACTGCCAAGTATGCTGGAAAAGGATTCCTGATCTCTCTTGCTATTATGAACACTGCGGATTGAGTGTGAGGTGAGAGGAGCTTGCTGAAACCAAATCGCCTTACTGTTATGAGAATTGTTGAGTAAGTGTGAGGCAAGAAGATAACTCTTGTAATTGAAGGACATAGTTGAGGAGGAGTTTCCAAGTTCGCCCTCATGGATTCATGGTCAGGCTAGGGGGTGAATCGGGAAAGTGATTTTGGTTTCCCTATTCTACAGTTGGGAGGAATGTGGTTGTTCCCTTTATCTTCCTGTAGATTGGATTCAGATATGTTGATCTACCCCTCTCTATTATGAATGACTATGTTTTTATTTCGATGTCTTATTAAATCTGAACTGGAATGATGTCCACTCTCTGTCTGAATGATTTTTTTGTTGCATTGTATTGATTAAATTGGAACTGTAACGCTTTCCATTTTTGGTTTATGATGGGGAATATATGTGAAGAACATCCGCAATTATATTTCTATGGAAAAGAGGAGATTAACGACAATGAGGCAGATCCTCTCTGTAGATGAACCCCCCAGAAAACCAAACTCAGATCCCTCAGAACATCATTATTAAGGGCCAATATCTGATGGAATGATATTCTTAACCATGTATTTATATAGATGCATAGATCTAGTACTGTTGACGTTTAATGCATTGATTAAAAGAGGCTCTAAGTGGATATTATAAGAATTTACCTTATACGAAAATTTTTATCCTTTGTACTCTTCTGTGCGTGGAAAATTCCTAAGACCTTAGACTTTTGGAATTTTGTGAGGAAAAATCAATCCAACTTTCTTTTCACCTTTTAGAGGTTCGTGTATACTGATGTATGGATTCTGAACTCGCAAAGTTCCGAATCCCAAAACCCCAAAGCTTCCACTTTTCGCATTTTGGAGGTTGGTTACATGAGAGGTTTGGGGCACTTGAACTCATGAAGTTCCAAACCCCAAAACCCAAAAATGCGGGTCCCACCTTCTCTTCTTTCAAATTTTTTGTTGGAAGTTTGTTTATGTTGGATGTCTGGCATTTGAAACCTCGAAAACCCAAATTTTGAAATCCCAAAATGTTAGTTCCACGTTCTTTTCTTTTCTTAATTTCGGGAATTGTTTGTGGTTGAGGTTTTGGCTTTTGAAGTCGCAGGAATTACAAACCCTGAAATCCAAAAATGTTAGTTCCTCGTTCTTTTCTTTTCGCAATTTCAAAAGTGTTGTATGTTGGATGTTTGGCTATGAAAACCGCGAAACCTCGAACCCTGAAATCTTGAAATGCAGGTCTCACCTTTTCCTTTTCACATTTCAGAGGTTTGTTACATGAGATGTTGGGGCACTTGAACACGTGAAGTCCCGAACCCAAAATACTCCGAATTGTTGGTCCCACCTACCTTTTTTGCGATTTCAGGAGTTGCGGTGTGTGGATCCCGAACCCCGAAATCCCGATACACTGGTCACCTTTCGCAATCTTTTGGAATTTTATTTATGTTGTTGTTTGGGTACTTGCACGCATGAAGTCCTGCACCCCGAAACCCCGATGGGCGGGTCCCATTTTCCTTTTTCACCTTTTGGATTTTATGGTGTGTTAATGTTTGACACTTCCAAACATGAAATCCCAAAACCCTGAAGTACCGGGTCCACAGTCTTCCCACATTTTTGTGTTTTTGGCAAATGGTGTGGCCCCTTTGTTTCATTCTGCGTTCAACACTTATAATCGCTGAAACTTGATTGACTTCTGTTATGTTTCACAAACTGTAGGAACCTAGAAGAAACTTATTGTTATGGGAACAACTCTAATAATGTAATGAATGGACAGGTAAAAGAACGTTGAAGAGTCTTCATCCCAGATAGAGTTATGGAAGTAACAGGTCGTTTTACAAGTCGATTTTATTGCAAACAGAGGGTAATTTTTATATGTATGGTTTTGGTCATAAAAACCCCAAAGTTTCTTGTAGTGTTAAGACTATGGTAGTGTTATAAGTACTAGATGATAAGAGATTAATTATAAATTTCAGGATCTTAATTAAACATTGAAGTGATGAGTAAATACTCATTATATTGTCGATTAGAAAAATTAAGTGGAATGGTAAGGACAGTTGATGATATTAAGGACTCTAACAAACCCTCAGACTCAAGCCTGCTGACAGAAATCCTACTTGCTTGAGATCTCGAAAACCTTTCAAGGATAGATGTACAAATAATTTTTTTTTATGGTGATTTGTTGAGGTACATTACATCGCGAGTTGTGAAACGTGGCTGCAAAAGTCTTGGATGTGGTCCTATAGGAAAAGGGACTGAAGAGAGGGGCTTACACCTTAGCCCATTTGAATTTTGTGTTTCGACTATTGCCAAGGGCTAGGGCATAGTATTTGAGGTGCCCCAACTCACGAGACCCAAAATCCTTTGTGGGCTTAGGAAAGGAGTTTAATTAACCTCTCTTGAGGTTTAGAGAAGATCCTGCGTGGATCTCAGCCTAAGGGTAGGAGGTCTGCACCAAAATTACAGAGGTCAGTTCGTACAACTAAAGATGAAGGAAGATGATAATATTGAAGCTTACTTCTTATGCGTTGATGAAAAAATAAATATGATCATGGGATTGGGAGAAGAAATTCAATAATATGTAATTGTTCAAAATGTACTAATATCTCTTCCTATGCAATTTGACCCTAAGAAATCAGCACTACAAGAAAGAGAAAATCTAAAGTCAATAAAAATGGACAAACTACATGGAATCTTCACAGCATATGAAATGAGTACTGAACAGGAAAATCCAGATGTAAAAGAAGCATCCTTAAAAAAATCCAAAAGATCAAAGAAAAAGGGAAAGAAACAAGAAAAATAACATAGCAGCAATAGTGGCATCTCAGAAAATGATGAAGAAGTGGCCAAGTTTGTCAAAATACTGAACAAGGGAACTGGCGATAGGTATAGAGGTAGGATTCCTTTAATTTGTTTTAATTGTGATGGTATTGGTCATTTTGATAACAAATGTCCTCATAAGAAAAATAGAAATGATGAAGGTTACTCAAAAAACAAACAAACATATAAAGGCTAAAGAACCATAAAGAAAGTTTTCAAGAAAAGATGATGCACCAAAGAATACATCTCATCATTAGATGAAGATGAAGTCAGTGACAATGAGACAAAAAAAGCTCTATGCATGGTGGTTGTTGTCCCTTGACCAAGTTTTGAGGATCCTTGGTCATGTTTGACCTACTTTGGGACTTCGATAGGCTGTCGAAGATGGAGTGCAATTTGAAGCAGAGATTGTGGGATCTCGACCCACTTTTAGGGATTTTTTGGTTTTGGGATTATGTAATGGGAATGGGGATGTTAGACCATGGGTTTACCCATGTCTAGTCCCATTTTGTAATGTATAAATAGATAGATAGGTGATGTAAGAAAAGAAGAAGTGTGTGTTAAGTGCTAAGTGTTAATTTCTAAGTGCAAGTGGTAATTGGAATTACTTTGTGCATACGGTGTCAAAATTGTAGAGATAAGTGCAAGTTATTGTAAGAGATTGTGGAAGGCTTTGTGTTGTACTTCAAGGAAGGATAATCTAGTGAGGTGAGCATATCTCCTATCCTCTACGGAGTAATGTATCTTGGCTCTGTGCAAGTAGAATATTGACATAAATAAATAAAGAAGAAGAGTTGGTGGACATAGCCCCAGGGTGGGGGTGAACCACGTATATCCTGCATTGTGGTTTCTATGTTCTTTATGGTTACTTTATTGTCTATGTGATTGAATGCTTAGTGCAGTGATTTATTCTTAGAAGGATCTAATATGGTAGCTTAGTGTTGAATAATGCAAATAAATTCTAAATCTGATCTATGCTGGTATGCTTAGTGCTTGATTATATTGGATCTGTGTGAATACTACGCTGATATGTTGTTAGGGTTTAACTGTGTTGTAAACTAAGGCTGAATATTAACAAGATGTAACTACTAAGTGCTTTGTTAAGTTGTTGTAATCATAGATATGTGTCACGGATAAGTTTGCAGACACTAGAGTCCTACAACCACCCCTACCTCTACCTCAGGTGAGACTTCATCTTCTTCGTAGGTGTTTTCGAAAGAACTGGTAGTTAGGGTTTTGTTGGTGCATTGTTGTAGCGTTGAACCACAGGTCTACCCATGTGCCAACAAATGGTTCCGTTGTCGGGAATTAAAACTGTGATTGCTAGGAACTGAAGGAAAGAAAGAAAGATCCTTGCGTAGATCTGTTTCTCTAGTGCACAATATTATACTTGAACTGTGAAGCGTTGTGCTAAGAAGAGAAGTCAGATTTGCAGAAAGAGGTAAGATATTGAAGCTTTGTGCTCTAATAAAGGTAAGAATAGTGAAAATTTTTAGATCTGGAAACTTTGTGCTCTGCTGAAAGTAAGATTAGTGGAAATGTTTTCTTTAAGAGTATGAATCTAAGTATGTTTGATAAATGTTATCCTAGTCTAAAAACTAGGGCACATCTAGAAGAGAGAATGTTCGATATGAGTAGATCTGATAGAAATAATGAAAGATATGTTATTCCTATGCATAGAAAGAATTTTCGGACTAATAAATGGATGCAAGATCCTAGAAATAATTTTTTGTAGGTTAGTGCGCAGTACAGGAAAGGTCGGGGATAATTTAATAAAAAAAGAGGATTAACCCTTTGTTACAGTTGCAGAGGACTAGGACATCTTTCTAAGGAATGCCTTGGATTAAGACCTAGTTGCTTTTTTGTAAATATATGGACCATGAAGTTTTAGATTTCCCTAGAATGATTGCTAAGCTTGACAAAATGAATATGAGACAGGAAAACCTTGAGGAAGGTCATGAAACTGAAACCCTGAAAAAACCCCAGACAGAATCAGAGACTATATTACTGCAAATGAAAGAAACCCTAAATGATCACAAAGATATCAAATTATTAGAGATATTCAAATAAAAATAATGCATAGAAGCAAGAATATGAGACTTCGACATAGACTGTGTTCTAGATGAGGAAACACAGGTAAATATCATGATAGAAAGAACTTGGGAAGCTACAGGAAATCCTGATACAACTCCTTCATTGGGAGGAATAGGATTATTCAGGGGAAAGTTGATAACCCTATGTGGAAGACTCACCCAGGTATCTGTGAGTGCTCATGGAAATTTGATAGAGGAAGATTTTGAGGTTGTTATATTCATTGAGAACAACATTCCATTTACTATGTTATTAGGAAAAGCCTGGATCGAGAAAGATCAAACCAGAACAAAAGAAGAGAAGGCCCTAGAACATAAAAAGAAGGAATTAAAATATTTCATGACTAGAAGGATAACACACTTGATTGCAGAATAGGAAAATAGATTGAATCTACTGAGAACCAGAAATTTGGATCATAAAGTTGAAAGAACATAAGAATATTCACAGATGAGTAGAGCACCTACCCCAGCTAGAGAAACAATATTCATTTCTAATGCTATGAAAGAATCTCAACAATGCTAACATGCTATGCCAAAAGAGGACAAGAATCAGAATGGAAAAAGGAATACAGAGACGAAGATCACCGAGAGGAAAGATAGAAAACTTAGCAAGGAGAGAGAAAAGGTCGAAAAGTTACAGAAGGGCCCAGAGGGAACTTCACAGAAGGGAGATTTGCAAAATTGGAACTTCATCGGGATATCAGAACAACGCCCCATGGAACTTCACCATGGCGAAGCGATATGACCATTGGAAGCATTAGAACCATTGGAACGATGTTACAGAACATTTAGAACAACACTTATTACTAGAAAGCTCGCCATCGGACCGTTGGGACCATTTCGCAATAGACATAACTGCATTGATGGAAAGATTCTTATTCGTTGGAGAGATATCCTACATTGTGTCTACTTAGTTCGTCGACTATTTCAGCAAGAACACTTTTGCAAATTGTATCAAAGCTAACAAGAGAACCCATTTCTATCGCGTTGTGATTAGTAAGATCCACATCGATTCTATTTCTTTGAGCACTCATCCATCCACCCGAGTTTTTTGATCGAGAGTGTGCATGTCAGAAGAGCTCAATGCTGTGGAGAAGTCAGTTGAGGAATTTTTAGTTGATATTGTGGATGGGAGAGTGATATCCATAGGAATTCAAGATTCATCGATGGGAGGAGTGAAAGCCTCTCCATCGACTTATCGCGGATCTGGACCATCCCAACTGAAAACAGAGAAGATAACCAAGCACGGAGATGATCTATAAAATGAGAAGTTAATCCCAACCATATTTCCCAACTACATCCTGCCTCTGACTGATGTGGTGAGTCGTGACAGTGTTCCGAGGGATTTTGATTACACCATGGTTACTGCGTACCTCCTAAAGGTGATACATGCAATCGGAATGTAGCAAGATAAGATCACAATGTTGAATTTGAGCGACTTCAACCTAGGTGACCACAATAATTACATCATGATTTCTCCTAACAAGTATCTGACCAAGACAAAGGGGAAGAACTCGAAAATAATCCCCTAGTTGTGGACTATGAACCTCACGCAGACCACCCTCTTGAACATGATGAAGATCCTACACTTTGGAAGGCACCAATAGGTTAATGCCCATGTTAAGCTCCTGCTCTCATGTTACCATGGCAGTTACCTATGTCTAGATAGACGCATTATAGTCAATCTCACAATGATAAATACGATCACCAGATTGAGCATGTAAGGACCTGACCCACAAGACTTCTACCCAGGGAAGGATTCCAACTGTGCTCTGGCACAGATAATTAAGGACACTTACGATGATGTAGAAAAGGGAACGTGAGGCTACAAGGTAGCTTCCATCCAGAATGGCGCAGTCCACATGGCCTACCAGTTGATCTCAGGGAAGCTAGTAAGGAAGAATCGACCTACTCAAGTCACAGGATTTGTTGTTGACCTAGATGGGAAATGTGTAGTAGGACTCTAGATGAACTGGGTAAGGTACTTGGTCAACAAGTTGGAACTAGAATTCCACAAAGCTCAGGATCAGGGCTATGAGTTACACTTTAGTTGGCTCCTAATCCTCATTGCATTTGCTGCTTGGGAAATGCCGAAAGGTGCAACCTTCCTAGACATTGATCCGTTCGAGTTGTTCTCTCCGAAGTTCACCATGGTTTGGTACTCGAGCAATATGGGAAAATAGTGGCAGTCGAATGTGGTATTTCATACATATTATCTCCAACTGAAGAGGGCTATTGAAGTTGTCCCTCGCATGACGTCGAACACCCTGCATCGGTTTCGATCCCTCATGAAGTTATGCATAGATCGACACTTCATTTATATCATCTGCGCACAGATAAGAACAAATAAGAGCTTCAATCATACTACAAGCTCATAGAGGAGGACCTTGAAGAGATCAACAAGGAATGGTCAGAAAAACTCCTCATCCCCATGAAACCCATAAAAATGTCAGACCCTGAACTAATCGATAACCCTGAGACCACTTAGGAAGAAAAGGATCATCCTGGAACTAGTAGAAGGAAGAAGCCCAAAGATGTCCAGAACATGAGTAGTGCATCGAAAGGAACTTCTTCAGTATCACCTGGACGAGAGGGTGATGACGAAGTAGAGGAGACAAATGGAAAAGAGGAACAACAAAAGCAAGGAAAAGTAACACTACCTAGGGACCCTATTGATGAGGTTGATCCTTTGAAGAAAAAGAAGGTTTCTCCCACGAAACCCACTTCCCAAAACAAATCTAGAGCTAGCTTGACTAAAATGCAGACTGTGCTCACTATGCATGACTTTGACTTCATCATCACAGTTGTATCATATGCCTCACAGGAAATTTTGGAGAAACATAAATCCAAGCAGGAGGAGATGTATGATGGAATCGAGGTTGAACTTAGAGGGGTATAACAGGCCCTTCAATCCAGTTGTGTAGTATCCACTACACCCCGACTATCAAAAGCACCTGAATTGGGAGATGAGCCTACCGAAATCTGCAAATTAGCTAATGCGATCGAAGCTCGCCTTCGTCGTGCACGGAAGAAACCAAACAGGACACAGAGGCCCTTGAGTAAGTACAAAAATCAATCACAGATAAACACCGAGTTGTGCAGCAAGAGAAGGCTTCCCTCCAAGCTATGTTTGAAGAAACAAAAGCGCAAATCCAACAAGAGAAAGAGTAGTTGTGTGACGAACCACCTCGTTACGAAGACAAACCTCAAATAACAAGTACAATTTTTTTATTTTTTTGTGTGTGTGCGCATGTCTACAAGGGTAATAATCACATTCGACTCTACGTTGCCACCCAACGATGATCAAGACGCATACAACGACGAATCACAACATGATGACCTAAGATTCACATCAAGCATCTGCATGCAATGAACAAAAATCAATCGACAAATAAATAAGACTAACTACCCATCTGTCCTACCCTGCAATGCTTAGGACCTCCAAGACACATAAGCAACACTCAAGACCAAGTTCTCATTGATTTAAACCATTTATGGTCTCAGGGTTGGCAACTGTTCTGAGGAACATGGAGGCATCTACATCTCACCCGACACAAGCAAACCAAGCCTTCTAAGCTAAAGACACTAACATAACCATCAAGATTGCAAACAACCAGGTTATCTACATTAAGGTATTTGACGATAGTGCATCATTATTAACTCAATATGACTATTGCAATATCGCATGGGAGGTGTATTTTTAATCAAATTCCAAGACAATGACAAATAATATAGCATGTAAGGTATTTAACACAGTCTATTCCGACCTCCATTACGAGCCCGACTTCGTAGTCTATAGAGCACGGTGACATCAAGGTATAATCTAATTTAGTCTTAAAACAAGTTCATTTGCACAATTTTAAATTATATAAGTCCTTAGAACTCTATCTAAATCAATTTGCCATAAATTATTATTAATTTTATAGGTATTTTATTTTATGCTCATGATCAAATATCAGGTAGTTATGTATAAATAACAATACAACAAGAAATAGATTATCCACCTCTTGACAATCCTTACACTAAAATCCTCATCCCACAAATAATATATAAGAATACCTGTAATTATAATCATAGTATCAATTCGAAGGAAAACATGGTAAAATCTTAAGGGATACTGAGGGGTCAAGGAATAGTACTCTTGGCACAAGTTAAAAAATTAAAATGATAAACTATTTTATATCAAAAGGAACTATTGCACACGTTAAAATCATTAAAGTAATTAAACTAATTTATAACAAGATGAAACTATTGAACCATCAATAAAATCATATAGGGAATTGCATAATGCCAATATTTAAAAGAAAAGTAATTAAATATATGTATAGGTGATTACAAGAAGGTAACGCTTCCTATTAATAACTAAAAGACCTCAATAGAGTCAAACGTTTCAAGGAACTTACTATTCAGTAAACACTCATTGTTATCCCGAAATTAATAAATAAAATCATTCCTTTTTCTAGCTGGACGTACTAATTTTGCATCCTTCCTTTTATCAGTAAATTAATAACAATAAAAACATTCTATTTATCAACTACTCTTCTATATTTAGTGATTGAAGACAGTACAACTTAATGGTCTAGTAATAATTGATGGCAGCAATGAAGTCGGTGAAAAAGTAATGGAAGGTAATTAGTAAACGGTAATGAAGGCAGTAAATGGGTAATTGAAGGTTGTTGTCAAGGGAGAGTCATTCAAGGAAGAATGAATTCCGTTATGGGGTTAGAGGAATCTACATTTTATATATTCAACATACTTGAATGCTATTATCAATGCTCACAAGTCAATAAATAAAATTGCCAGAATAACATAAGCTGTCAGAATTTGGATTAATGTGTTATTCAGGCCATTCATCAAATGCATGAGGTGGTTGTCACATGACAAGGAGTGGCTGTGTAGAAAAATAAAATGAGTTTATGTTGGAAGATTGGTTGTTGTCATTGATGTCAA
>JZKD02S0275979.1:59069-74083 GCA_000966675.3 Picea glauca | reverse complement strand
TATATATATATATATATATATATCCCTTTTTTTTTTCCAATGCACCTCAACAACATTGGGAAAAACAAACAAGTCCATCCAACCAGAACCACATAGATTGCAACCAACCGCTTTTCACATCTCCAGATACCAATATAAAATGATGACAACAGTAAGAGAATGCTCGGGGCTATCAGGACAACTCGTCGAAGGGATCGCAAGGTATCTATTAGTCAAGGTGCAGAAATAAGCCACAAGGAGGCAAGATAATCCAAACGCAGGGGCCGCACTGAAGGACGCAAGTCGTAAATCGGGAAAGTACACCAACAAAGGGTGACAACTAAAGGTTCGCCTTCGCATCACCATCTTCGCACAGGAAATCAGGGCGTCGAGATCCATAGGTCTTTTAATGCTAAGGTGACGACCGTAGATCAAGCTCCTGGCCGACTGCTCAGGCGAGGACTAATGTACTAAGGATGAAGAGAAAACAACACATGGGTCACAGTCAACCACAGAGCTACCGATTCTAGCAAGGCGAAGGCCTCAAGAAATCAATCAACCAAAAAATCATCTAGGCTAAGAAGAGGGGTTTTCTATCAATCTAACATTCAATCCATTTACAAAACAATATGCATTCTATTCTACAAAATAGAAGAGTGTATTGTTTCCCTTTTCTTGCTCCGAGTGTCATCCATTCTCTTCGTGTCGCTCCTGCTCATCGACCCTCGAGACCTCACCGGTACTTCCCATCCAACGCTAGGGGTACTTTGCTTCCCCCTTATCCCCCTGAGTTGCAAAGGGGCCACACATTATCTAGATGGTACGTCTATCTCCCAGCTCGCCTCACAAGGCTGAGCTACCACTCCTCTCTGAGCTGGGAAATCCCAACTCCCACAAGTAAATCAGTCAAGTCACTAATCCGACAGCGTAACGTTACGCTAACAGTCGATCCCCTTCTTCCTTCTCCTCCCTCTCTTTTATAGAGTTTTCGAACTTCCCTCCTTTTCCTAAATCTCATTTCATTTAAGTTTTAATAGAAATTGCTAAAAAATTCTCCTTCATACAAGTGTCACCCATCCCCTACAATCCTCCAATAATTATTTTCTTTAATTTATTAATTGTCTCATTTCCCTCACCCACCTAGAGTTACTCCTAAATTTACTCCTAGGTGTACCTAGATTCCCTTACAGGTTTTAAAAGCTTTCCCTAAAATGAAGTTGCTAATTTAGTTCAATTTAGAAGGTTCTTTAAATATAGATTCTTTACTAAGTTGACCTCCCGCTTTTTACCACAAGTTCCCCTCTTTCCCTTTTTATGATGTCTCATTCCCTAGTTTCCTAATTTTTATATTTCCTTCTTTCCCCTTATTATTAGAGTCAAAAATGACAATTGTGCAAGTTAACCTCTCCTTCCTTTTATTAGAATTTAGTATCCTTTCGTTTTTTTAAACTATCAAAAGTTAAAATAATTAATTTGTTCTTTTTATTTTATATCCACTAATTTTATTTAATATCTTACTCTCTTCACTTTACCCAAAAATTTATGAATACCAAAATTATTACTCAAGTGGTTTTTATTTTAACTTTTTATTATTTAATTTTTATATGGATAATTTCTTAAGGGTAGACAAATATTTACCCCTAGCGAAGTTTTAGACTTCGAACCTAGATTCTGGACTGGGCGACATTTAATTAGGGGAGTTGTTTTAAAATTTTCTTAATGAGATATTTGTCTTAGGGACATTAGGTTCATTCCTTTATCATCATCAATGCGACGTGCCCTTCAGGATGCACTACGTGCTCCAAGGGTGCCACTCGCCTCTTTTGTTTCTTTTGTATGACGTGCCCTTCAAGACGCACCACATACTTCAAGGGTGCCACTCACCTCTTTTGTTTCTTTTATGTGACGTGCCCTTCAAGATGCACCACGTTCTTCAAGGGTGCCACTCGCCTCTTGACTGATTGGTAGACATCAATAACCCCTGGAGTCAACACTCTGCCAGGTGAACTTGTGGGAGACTAAGGGCTTCTAAGGAATAAGGCCCTCGCCTTATTTCATGCCCCTTAGAATCATCGTGAGTGATTGTCTCAGTCTTCCCTCACGACATCGTGGGTCCTGTCAAACTAGGTAATCGTTAATATATAGTTCGAGCCACGATGGGAGTGCTAGTAGGCTGTGGCAGGGATGCTATCCACACTTCTCCCTCAACCTCTCTGGTAGTCATGTGTGACCCCTTTACTCCATATGTGAGTCTAGTCAACAAGCTATCGTCAGCCCAGATCATCAACAAATCATGTTAGAACATGTCCACATCATATCATCATCTCAAATGTACTAATATCATAGTAAATCAATCAAACCCAAATAACACACTCCCTAACTCAATCCGGAATCCATGGGGTTCCATCAATGCCTCTACATCCTCAAGTTCCAAAACCTTGCACACTCAGAAAAACTGAGTCAATAGCACTTGTCTATGTAAATGTAGTAAAACAACATGTCATCTACCCATGACGCATCATATCAAAGAAAAATGTTTTAATATCATAATAATCTGGATCATTTGTGAGAAAGTGTCCTCAAAGAATAAGTTCTCTCAGTGTGCTAGAGCGATATGTTACAAGTTGCTCACAGAACAGGTGGGAGTAATAGAAGTAGTCAGCAGATCACTTCTCTCTATGATAGGATTAGAACAAAAGGTGGAAGAACCAGTGGAACACTAAGTAGAGAAGCTCATGGAAGCTATCCAATAGCTTCAAGAGAGAATCACAGAAATCGAGATATGAACAGTGCCAAGTACCCCACGGGTTGTAAAAGATCAAAGAGAATCCACTGCCCAGAGTGCAGTTGAGAGGATCATAGCATTAGCTCTGGAATGAAAATAGCTAAGTGCTCATAGCGCACACAATTATGGGAGACTCACTGAAGATACTAAGTTGAAGGTACTGGAGTCACAGCTCCAGGAGGCAAAGAAGTAAGAAGCAACAATACAGACGTAGTTGAAGCTCATATCAAGAGTTGAAAGGATGAAGTGATCCAAAGAACAAAACTTCTCAACAGCAGGTCCATGCCATTCAGAGAAAAGTCATGGAAGTGACTCAAAGGCTCCAACCAGTCTAGGATGAAGCTTGCCAACTATTTGAGGAGATTGAAGGCCAAGGTGTAGAGTTGGAACAATTAGTTGCTACAATTGAACAAAATTTAGAGGGACTTGACAATGAAGAAGTCATCCAAGAGTTCATCAAGCAACAGGTCTTGGTGCAAGAACAGGTCGAAGTAGCTCGAGCCAATCTCGAGGATTTTGAAGAACATATAGCCAGACCAGAGTGACTCGGGATGAGTCATAGGTGAGAATTGGGGGCTTGTTGGCCCTTGACCAAGTTTTGGGGATCTTTGGTTATGTTTGACCTACTTTGGGACCTCGACAGGCTATCAAAGACAAAGCACAAGTGGAAGCAAAGATCACGGGATCTCAACCCCTTTTTAGGGATTTTTGGGTTTTGGTCTTAAGTAATGACAATGGGGATGTCATCCCATGGGTTTACCCATGTCTAGGCCCATTTTGTAATGTATAAATAGATAACTAGGTGATGTAATAAAAGAAGAAGTGTGTGCTAAGTGCTAAGTTTTGATTGCTAAGTTCAAGTGGTAATTGTAATTGCTTTCTGCATACAGTGTGAAACTTGTAGAGCTAAGTGCAAGTGATTGTAAGAGACCATGGAAGGATTTGTGTTTTACTTTAGGGAAGGGGGATATAGCGAGGTGCGTAGATCTCTTGTCCTCTACGGAGTAATATATCATGGCTCTGTGCATGTATAATATTGAAATAAATAAATAAATAAGAAGAGTTGGTGGACGTATCCGCAGGGTGGGGGTGAACCACGTATATCCTGCATTGTGCGTGCTACGTGATTTATGGTTTCTTTCTTGTCTATTTGATTGAATTCTTAGTGCATTGATGTATGCTTAGAAGGATATAATATGGTAGCTTAGTGTTGAATAATGTGAATAAATTCTAGATCTGATCTATGTTGGTATGCTTAGTGCTTGATTATATTGGATCTGTGTGAATACTGTGTTGATTTGTTGTTAGGGTTTAACTGCATTGTAAACTAAGGTTGGATATTAACAAGTTGTAACTACTAAGTGCTTTGTTAAGGTGTTGTAATAACATATATGTGTCCCAGCTAAGGTTGTAGACACTGGAGTCTTGCAACCACCACTACCAATACCTCGGGTGAGACTTCATCTTCTTCACAATTGTTGCTAAAAGGGTCGGTAGTTAGGGTTTTGTTGGTGCATTGTCATAGCGTTGAACCCTAGGTCTGCCCCTATCCCAACAATAGTAGAAGACTCCAATAAAGAATACTCTAAAGAAGAATATGAATAAGCCAAAGAAGAATATGAAGAAGTCAAAGAAGAAATTGAAGAGGCAGAAGTTTACTATCAAGAGGAATTGTTGAGTGCCATAGAAGTTATCAGAAGAGAAAAAAGGAAAAACAAGAAGATACAAGTGGAACTAGACAAGTAAGAAGACACTTAGGAATTAGAACAAATGATCACAAATTTGAAGTTTCAAATTGGAGAAGATAAAAGAATTGAAGAAGCACTCAAAGAACAACTAGAAGGAAGAGACAAGATCATTGAAAATTTGGAATCATATATTGTCACATTAAGAAACGATCTTCTAAATAAAAATATGTAGAACAACTCAAAATTTTTGAATGACATTATCAATAGTCAAAGGCCTAATCATTACAAGTTCGAACTTGGATACAATAAAAAATAAAAGGGATCAAGCTCCAAAACAACAGAACAAGAAACATATCCAAAAATCTATGTAGAAACAATCAAAGGGGATAGGAAGGTCTATAGAGAAAATTGCAGGGATAGTCCTCCACTGAGAAGATTCAGAATCAATGACCGACAGAAACAAATAGGTCTCCAGAAGAAGAAGGATTCATAAGAGAACCTCCTTTCGGAATATCTTCAACTCCTAGGTATCAAGCTATTTGTTTTGGTTTATTTTATGCATGTAATAATTTTGGACATTGCAAGATACCAGATATAATAAATATGTAGAACAGAAAAAAAAATTCTAGAAATGGTAGAATAATAGTAATATAACCAGCATAATGTCCACAATAACATAGAAATGATATAAGAACAACAACTGAAATAGCACTTTGATTTAGAAAGAAATGTTCATGGGCCTTTTCGAGGGGGAAACCTCCAGTCGAGCAACGCTCTGTTACAATAATCTCCAAGATAGGGTTTTCATACCCTCGACCCTTATTTATACTAAATATGCCTATCAAGAGAAGCATCTAGAGGAAGATCCTTCTAAAAGCAAAAGCTTCTATTAGGTCTTGTTACATCCACCTTATTCTATTTTATTGAAAGGCCTTATTAATATTGACCTTTATTACATCCAAATATATTGATCTACCAATGTGTAGGTTAGGACCCTAACATGTCCGCCCCCTTAAAAATAACCTTGTCCTCAACGCTTGAGATGTGGAAACTGCTGTAGAATGGTAGTTGGTTCCCAAGTGGCATCTGCTGGAGTCGTATCTTTCCACTAGACTAGCACTTCCTTGATGGTTCTCTGACGCAGGTGACGCTCACGCTGGTCCAAAACTTCTTTTGGCTGTAGCCAAATGGATCTTTCTTCAGCTAACTCTGGAAGGTTGTTTTGAGTTTGGCACCTAGTTCCAATCACCTTCTTTAAGCATGAAACATGAAAAACAGGATGTAGCTTCGACTGACTAGGTAGAGCTAACTGATATGCAACTTGTCCCACATGCTTGAGAACTGTATAAGGACCATAAAATTTGGGTGCTAGCTTCTGACAATGCTTAGCCTTGAGGGAAGTTTTCTTGTATGGTTGTAGTCACAGAAACACCTGATCCCCTTCCGCAAATTGATGTTCGGAGTGACCTTGATCTGCTTGTTTCTTCATGTGATTTTGTGCCATGAGCAAGTTCTCTTTAAGGGTACGAAGAATATCCTCTCGAACTGTAAGTATTTGGTCAACCGCCTGGACCTTTGAGGTACCTGGTAAGTATGAGAGAACTGAAGGTGGATTCTATCCATATACCGCTTCAAAAGGAGTCATGTGAGTAGTTGTATGGTAGGAAGTGTTGTACCACCATTCAGCTAGGGGTAACCATTGAGCCCACTAATGTTGTTTTTCAGAGGTAAAACACCTCATATATGTTTTCAAATACTTGCTGACAACTTTCGTTTGACCATCACTCTGGGGATGATAAGCTGTGTTGAGATGTAATTAGGTTCCCTGTAGCTTAAATAGTTCTTTCCAAAAATTACTTGTGAAAGTTAGGTCACGATAAAAAACAATAGAGTGTGGCATGCCATGAAGATTGAAGACATGGTCCATGAAAATGGGTGTTGAAGAGCACATAAATGAGAATACTTGGAAAGGCAATCCAAAACCACCATTATGACTAATTTATTCCCTGATTTGGGTAAGCTAGTAATAAATTCCATAGAGATATCCTTCCAAATAGCAGGTGGAATCAGAAGTGGTTGTAGTGTGCCCAAAGATTTGACTGTTTCTCCCTTGTTGCATTGACACACCTCACATTCAGCAGAAAAATTATGGATGTCCTGTTTCATACCATCCCATAAAAAAGAACATTTGAACCTGTCATATGTTTTGGTGAACCCTAAGTGCCCTGTTGTGGGTGTAGCATGAAGCTTAGAAAGTACTGTGGATTTAAGCTTTGATTGTTTACTTAAATACAAATGGCCTTTGTATCGAAGCTCATCCTAGAGCGAAGAGTACCATGGGGGAGCCAGAGAATTGGTTTGGAATTGATGGATCAGATGAAAACTTTTAGGATCTTGAAGCCATTCCTGGTGCACAACTTGGACCCAATCAGGTACAATGAAGGAAAGAGAAAAAAGGGATCCTTCTTCTTCATATTTTTGGGACAGTGCATCCGCCACCACATTGTCTCTTCCCTTCTTGTAAATGATCTCATAATCATATCCAAAGATTTTAGTCACCCATTTTTGTTGCTCTGGGGAGGAAATGCATTGTTCCAGAAAGTACTTGAGGCTTTGATGGTTGGTATTAATTTGGAAGTGTTTCCCCAAGAGATAAGGGCACCACAGATCAATGACATGTAGAATAGCCAACATTTCTTTTTAAAAATGGGTTTGCCCAGATTCCTTTTAGACAGTTGCTTACTGGTGAAGGCCAAAGGCCGACCCTCTTGCATAAGGACAATGTCGATTCCTTTCCCTAAGGCATCACATTCCAACACAAAGGTCTTTGTGAAATCAGGAAGGGCCAGAACCAGAGTGGTGCACATGGCCATCTTCAAGGTTTGAAAATCTTGAGCAGCAATTGGAGTCCAAGTGGAAGAGTTATTTTTGAGGAGAGAAGTGAGAGGTCCTGCAATCTTTTCGTAGTTCTTAACAAACTTGCAATAATACCCTATTAAGCCCATAAATCCACACAATATTTTGAGAGTCTTTGGGTGCATTCAGTCTTGCATAGCTTCAATATTTTTTGGATCCACCCTGATGCCATCCTTGCCAACCAGATGACCCAAGTATTCTACTTCTGAGGCACCAAAAGAACATTTAGATTGTTTTAGGAAAAGTTGGTGCTGAGAGAGTAGATGGAGAACTTGATCCACATGAGTAAGATGGTATGTCCAGGTTTTTCTATAGATGAGGACATCATCAAAGAAAACTAAGACAAAATGACAGAGAAAGGGATGCAATACATGATTCATGAGGATTTGGAAGGTGGAGGGGGCATTACACAAGCCAAAGGGAATGACCAAAAACTCATAGTGGCCCTCATGAGTGAGAAAGGTCATCTTGGGCATGTCTACCTCTTTCATACGTATCTAGTGATAGCCCATGTGAAGAACAATCTTAGTAAAGAATTGGGCGCCACTCAATTCATCCAGGAGGTCATCAAGGACAGGAATGGGAAATTTGTCTTTAATGGTCAGTTTGTTGAGGGAACAGAAGTTAGGACACATTCTCCAAGAAACTTCTTTCTTCAGGACCATGACTACAATAGAAGAGTAAGGGCTCATACTAGGGTGGATAAGGCCTTCATTAAGGAGTTCCTAGACCATTTTCTCAATTTCATTTTTTTGTGAAAAGGGGTGGAAATATGGACGAATATTGGGAGGAAGGCTTCCGGGTAAAAGGGGAATGGGATGATAATGAACACCACGGGAAGGAGGGAGTCCTTGCGGAGTGGAAAATACCATTTTATGTTTATAAAGGAGGGCTTGGAGGTCATGCGACACTGGGGGTGTCTCTGTTTTTGAGCAGCTTTTCCATGTGATGGGAACTAATGACCTCAGGTGAACCAACAGTGATGCCTTTGAATTTATATTGGTGGCCTTTCTGGTTGAATTACATGGTTAATGCCTTAAAATCCATGAGAATGGGACCCAAAGTTCTCAGCTAGTATGCACCCAACACAATGTCACAACCACCCATGTCGATAGCAAACATATGGGATTTTATGTGGTAGTCACCGATTTGAAAATGCACATTTTCAAAACGCCCTCCACATTTCATGGAATCACCATTGGCAATCATGATTTGGAAATTGTTGACAGCATGGATGTAGCAATGAGATTCTTGGGAAATGAGGTGATGAATAAAATTATGGGTGCTTCCACTATCAACCAGAATGATGACCTTCCAATGCTTGATGTAACCGATTAACTTGAGGGTTTGGGGAGTAGATAAGCCAGTGAGAGCATTGAGGGAAATGATGAGTTCTAATTTGGGAGGGTTTGAGGGAGGGGTTATGTCAATTATTTTGGGTGACTCAAGCACAAGGGGAGTTTCAACATCCTCTTCCGAAATATCCTCAGAGATGGCCATAAAAATATTTTGTTCCTTACACTTGTGGCCTAGAAAATATTTGTCATCATAATTATAACAAAGGCCTTTGAGTTGGCGTTCATCCATTTCATCCTTGATCAATTTTTGGATCTTTAATGGGGCGGAGGGAGTAGTGGGAGTGATGGGTTTAGGGTGAGGGATAAAGGAGGGTTTTCGGTTTTGAGAGGATACAACCTGTTGTGCTTATTTATCTCTTTTAGTAGCCTCCATCCAACTCGAGGGTCGAGCCATGAGGACATGGGCCCGAATCTCCTACTTGAGGCCACTGATAAAACACTCTCGAAAGAAAGCATCAATCATGCCCTCTGTTCAAAAATCCAGACGCTCAAAGGAAGCTATGAAGTCTTCTACTGTTCCTAATTGTTTGAACTTTGTCAAATGACCCAAATGGTTGGTGTCCATGTCAAAGCGTTCATAAAGATCAGTCACAAATTGGTTCCAAGCAATATACCCTTGACGGGAAATTTTTCTCCATTGCCACCATTGCCAACGTTCTTGATCTAGATGGAGAGAACCATACCGGAGCTTGGAAAAGTCATCTGTAATTTCGTATAAAGAGAAATAATGTTCCATTTGGGTTACCCAACTAGTGGGGTCTGAGCCATCAAATTTGGTCACATCTACTCGCGAAAGGCATAGGTCACGTTGAAAGTGATGGGGATGAAAGGTATGGGAATGGGAGGAATTTTTTCCTTCGATCTTTGGAGGTACTTCAGAGAAAGGGTCATCTGTAGGGATCTTCAGTTTGGTGTAGAGTGATGCAAAGACAGATTCAATCTAGGTGGTCAGTTCTTGTTTGACTTCCTCCATTGAGGACTGCATCGTTGTATTGATGGATGAATCGATGGCGGCAATAGTAGCACTGAGTTGTTTCACTTCTTTTTGGGTCTCTAGGAAACCATATTGCAAAGTGTTGAAGCGAGTTTCCAGATATTGGCTATGGGTATGGGCCATGAGGATGGGTGAACTGAAAAGGGGCGGACGGGGTCAAAAATTTTGCCAAAAAATGATATGGATGAATGTGATAAGGGAGAAGAGATGAATCCAATGGAATAGGTCTCAAGTAATGGTGAAACAATTTCCAAATCCCCAATTTTTTTACACCTGCGAAGTTATACTCCGGTCTAAAGAATACTGCAGTGATGAAATCCCCAAATGCTTGACCAGAAAGAAATGTGTATTTACATGGTAACCCGAACACAGTTGCACGGCAATAAATCTTGTCTGTTTTAATTTGTTTATGTTTCTGTCCCCCAAGGGTTAGGTATGCAAGGGTTCTACAGACAAGGTTTTTCCCTGTGCTATAGCTCTCTGATATACATGCGGGGTCCAATAGTAGTACTCGGACCAATATCTTAGGGCAGTAACTAAGGAGGATAGACCATACCCTTAGCTGTACTACCCAACTACCCATGTACTAGAGAGTATCTTCTCGAGTGTTTTTCTTGGTGACACTATAGCAGTCTTACGACTGATAGGCTTATCTAAAGAGGGATTCAGGAAATCTAGGTCGATCCATACACAGGTGTTGTCTTATGCGCTACCATTCGAAGGGGTACCAACAGGGGTTACAAGGGTGGCCAACATATGTGTGCTTAAGAACCACTTGTATTTCCTACATATATGAATCCCTCAACCATGGGTTTATGCGTGTAACAACAGATCTCTGTGGCTTAAATACATTGGAATACGTCTCTACCCTAAAAACAAATTCCCACAATTTATGCCAAGGAAAGTGCTCTAATACCACTTGCAAGATACCAGATATAATAAATATGTAGAATAGAAATAAAATGCTAGAAATGGCAGAATAACAGTAATATAACCAGCATAATCTCCACAATAACACATAAATGATATAAGAACAACAACTGAAATAACACTTTGATTCAGAAAGCAATGTTCACGAGCCTCTTCGAGGGGGAAACCTCTAGTCGAGTAGCGCTCTATTACAATAATCTCCAAGCTAGGGTTTTCATACCCTCGACCCTTATTTATACTAAATATCTCTATCAATAGAAGCATCTAGAGGAAGATCCTTCTAGAAGCAGAAGCTTCTATTAGGTCTTCTTGCATCCGCATTATTCTATTTTATTGAAATGCCTTATTAATATTGACCTTTATTACATCCGAATATATTGATCTACCTATCTGCGGTTTAGGAACCTAACAGACATAAAACTGTGAATTGCATAGCTAACAATAGGAAAATAAACAACTTTGAAAGTCATACACAAAAGGGTTATCCAAGAAGGCCTAGTGAAACACAAAGAAGAAGTTACAACAGGTTTGAATCATTAAGAACTAAAGTGGAATGCTACAAGTGTAAAAACTTTGGACACATGGACAAATATTTCAAAATGACAATCCCTCCTAAATAACCACAAAAAAACAACAACAATCATATACGATAACTTCAGAAAAGGACATGGATAAGAAATCATAATCAATACAACAATGAATAATGCACACTTGCTCTACAAGAGAAGTAGAAGAAACATGGTTGTTATGTTGATAGTGGTTGTTCAAAACACATGACATGTGATAGAGATGGGCTTCTTACATTAAGAAAGGAAATGTAACAACCCTAGTTGAATAAATGTTTAACGATTATTAAGTAAAAATTAATTAGGGGATTAATTGTCTTAACATGGTATTAATTAAACAAGATTGGTATAATGATACTAATTAAATATTTATTAATTAATTAATTGTTATAATTTTAATTAATTAATTAATTAAATTAATTACCTATCACATTGAATGAACATGGTAATAAATTTTAAAAAAAGATTAATAAATTATATTGTTCAAATTAAAAAGGTTACGTATATGGAAGGGATAAGGGGCATTAATAAACGGATAGGGAACATTAAATAATTGGATAAGGGGAATTAACTATGTGTAAGTAAGGAAATAAATGGGGTGAAAGGGCGGTGAAGGAGGGATATGAGGGGAGGAGGTTTACGAAGGAGGGATGATCATTCTACGGGGGATGGGAGTGTGGAGGGTTCTCTTGGATTGTGTAGGGGAGTTTGAGTTTTGTAGTCAGGAAGGGTTAGTACAGGGGGCACCGGTTTGCTGGAGGTTTTGGGCACAGGGGCCAGGATATCCATATGGTATCCTGGAGCAAGGTAGTTTTCCTAGTTGGCAGGGTGGAAACTCGGTTTTGGGAAGAGTTGGTCTGTGGATTCAAGCTGGGCAAGGCAACAGCAGGAAGGTTAACAAGACAAGCAAAAAACGAAGGGTTAGCATCAGACCCAGGTATTTTAAATTACATATTTTTTTATTCTGTTATGAATTTTATTATTCGTTGATCAATTTATATGCGTATGTGCTGAATTTATAAGAAATTACCGAGTTTCATAAATCAAGTAGAAGTTACTGTTTTGTTTGATTAATTATTTGAAATTAAATTAATATGGCCACTATAAATGGTATTAGAGCCCTGGTTCAAAATCTGGAACCAAGGGCCTACCTACCTACCTACCTACCCACCTAACCTGTAAGCCAAGTAACATTGAAACCTTAAGAAAACCCTGAATATAAAAGAAGGAGAAATATGTAAGAAATTCCCCATAGTGTCAAGTCTTTCTCCACTTATTCAAGTCACCTTCACGCATATAAGGGTCTTGACCTTCTGCAAGAAGTAATAAGTACAAAGACTAAAGAGTATTAGGTTAAAAAAAAAAAAATCTTGAATATTGGAAACATCGACAACCTCAAAAACTCAGAAAAAGTCAGGAATATGGGGAGAAATCAAAGATACTTACAACATTCAAGAAAACCATACCTTTTGTTGACGCATATTTTCCTCTTGTTCAACAAGAACCAAAAAAAAAAACATTTGCAATGAGGACCTTGCAAAGGAATCCTTGAAGTTGATTTCTATAAACTATTTCACCAAATAAAAAACAGAATCACAACACAAGAAAGATCAGTTGGATTTTTTTTCTTATGTGAAAATTAAAAGTTAGAATCTTAGTGTAAAGTCAAGCAGTGACTTTAGTGGCATACTAAGGATTGAGAAATAAACTGATAGAGAAGAGTGTCCTTCTTGAGGATCCTTGGTCCTACCACATATCTATCTAGAACATCTAGCAGGTAATTGAGAAGCTCACTCTCCACTACTTGTAATGAAAGAGACGTTCAAGAATGATGGAAGATTTTTCCAAAGAAAGGGTAACTAAAATTGATAAATTCTCAATTATAGATTCTACAACTATTCAATGTTCAACTCATACAATAGCCTTAAAAAATTATTGTGATAAGCTAGATGCAGTGACTGGATCTCATGCACTCATCCTGCTTTCTTGGGTAGATAGGAGGAAGGATATTTTTATGTAATGATGACGTAGCATGTGCTATTTTAAGGGGCTGACAATTGCATACCCTTTAGTAAAATAAGTATCAGGTTTTTCAAAATAAAAAGATATAGGAGATAAGATTTCACTATTGAAGATAATAAGCAATGAATAGGCAAGCAACAAAGTGAGCTTACTCAACACAGTTTAGAATCATTCATTTGTGGTATTCAAAAATTAAACCTCATCCCTTCAATTTCGAAAGAAAAATACTCTTGAAATTTGAAACACCAAAAATGCATCCACAGAACATGAAGCTAGATTTAACAGTTTATCGTTCTCACCTATTGCCTCAGCAGGTAGATCTACAGAATCGAAAACCTTTGTAGACAACCTGTAAAACCTCTAGCTGCGGATCACAATAAGCATGCTGCCAATATGGGCATGGAAGGTTGTCATAGATGGACGGAACACTAGATCGCCTACCCGAACGGTTGGACGGAGTGGTGAATCGGTGAACCATCCATGTTGCCTATATACAAAACTTGGGATGCCTTGGGCGAATGAGCTATTTTCATGATCCAAGTAGATAACATAAGGAGGAGCTCAGCTCGACGTCTGCTCATAAGTGACTTTCTTGAGAAACCACTCAGGATTGATCCCATAACCTCCAGGGGGAGCCCAATTGGGGTTCCTTAGGTCGTCTTCATATATAGAGAGGATGAGACGACATAGTTCGTGTAAGGTTTTAGGGGAAGAGAGCTTGAGAGAGAGTATGTGTAGGGTTAGGTTTAGGTCAGGAGGGTGTTGGACGAATGAGGGCAGGGCACCTGGGCTTCATGCATGCCCACCCTTTGTTTTTTTTAAATTGTTGTTTTTAAATTATTCGTTTAAATTTATATATGTTTTATTTTAATTATTTTTATTTATTATTAATTTTTTTTATAATTGATCATCGTAAAGTATTTATCTATATAATTTGTTTATTTGTTTATTTTCTTTATTTTCTTTATTATACATTTTTTTTGTAGTATGATAAATAAAATAAAAAAAGAAAAAAAAATATTAATAAATAAAGTTTAAACATTAGTTTTAGATATGTAAAACTAATATAATTAAACAGAAACAAAAAAAAAATAATATAAAAAAATATATGTATATAATATTAATAAATAGAGTTATAAAAGGAATTATTTCACTTAATTAAAGGGTTTTGAATTCGCGAGCGCCACCAAGAGAAGTGCCTTAAAAAGAACACTAACACCAATGCGCCCTCATAAGTCTTTACAAATAAATTATTTTACTTATTTAGATTAATGGTAACACTGTCAGGATAAGAGTAGTATTATTATTAGGAAGATACAGTATGAAGATTAAGACTAATTGGATTATTACCTAACCTATTGATCCAGAGCCAGCTAACCGAGTTGAATGATAATTAGTGAATGCACCGGAAATCAAGGTAAAGGATTATTTGGCACCACTGATCTTTGTATCCCAGGTATAAACTCCGATTTTCCAAGAGTCAGGTTCATGAGACCGTACACCTAATTCGTCGAGCCGAGCGCCAAGTCCCTTCACTCCATTCCACCAGTCAAAGTTAATGCTAAATCTCAATGCAACAATTGACAACACCAACACTACGCGCCAAGAAAAATCTCCCGAGTCAAGTGTCGGAGGATATTTAGTTACAAGCGAAAAGTTAAAAGGGCTTAGACTAGGACAAGCGGGAAGGAGGTGACATATGCACTAGGAGAGTAAGCATAGGAAGTGGCGAGTATGGCGCAAGGCTAGCATAGCTACAGGGCAAGGGAACCAATA
>JZKD02S0275979.1:23629-52699 GCA_000966675.3 Picea glauca | reverse complement strand
GTATGTGCTGAATTTATAAGAAATTACCAAGTTTCATAAATCAAGTAGAAGTTACTGTTTTGTTTGATTAATTGTTTGAAATTAAATTAATATGGCCACTACAGGAAAGAGATGGACCAGTCTCCTTTGGAAATTATGATTCAACTAAAATCATTGGAAAAGGCACAGTCAGAATTGGTAACAAAACTACAAAAGAAAAAAATGTTCTCCTAGTAGAAAATATGAAACATAATTTTCTAAGTGTGAGTCAAATGTGTGGCCAAGGTCATAAAGTTACTTTCGATTCACAAAAGTGTGATATAAGAAAACAAGGTTCATGAAAATTGATTGCTACAGTTGCGAGAACTTCAAGAAACATATATGTGTTAAGTGAAATTGGAAATGAAAAGTATTGTCTAGGAAAGGAAGATGAAAGTTGGCTATGGCACAGAATAATGGGTCACATACATTTTGATAACCTTGCCAAATTCAACAAAAGAGAATTAGTCAGAGAAATTCCCTAGATCATGAAACCAACCAACACTTTATGCAAGCATTGTCAACGAGGAAAAAAAACAAAGACCAGATTCAAATCAAAGGAATATTCAATAACAAGACCATTGGAAATTGTGCATACTGATGTATTTGGACCAACTACAACAAAGGGTTTAAAAGGTGAGAAATACTTTAGGTTATTAGTTGATCATTATACAAGAATGAATGCAGTTTGCTTTCTCAAGAATAAGTCAGAAGCTTTTGAAAACTTCAAGATCTAGAAGGAAATGGATGAAAATGAAATGGATTAAAAAATCAAATGCTTGAGATATGATAATGGATGATAGTTCACTTCAAAGGAATTTATGGACTACTATAGCAGTCATGGAATAAAAAGGAAATTCTTTGTTTCTAGGACACCTAATCAGAATGGAGTTGTTGAAAGAAAGAACAAAACAATACAAGAAATGGCTCGAACAATGATAATGGATTCCAAATTGACAGATATTTTTTGGACACAGGAAGTGCATACAAAAACTCACATTCAAAACAGATTAATGCTCAGAAACAACACTGACAAAAATCCCTACAAGCTATGGAAAGGAATACCAACAAATGTGAATCATTTCAGAGTTTTTGGAAGCAAATGCTACATTAAAAGAGAAGATGGTAGAATGGGAAATTTTGACTCTTCTGTCAACAAAGGAGTACTTGTTGGTTACTTAAGTACAAGGAAAGCATACAAGTGTTACAACCTAAGATTGAACAAAGTTGTGGAAAACATCAATGTGACAATTGATGAAACAGGTAGACAAGAATTAAAGGAAGAAGAAAATGAATCAATTGAACAATGTTATGAAGAAGAAATAGAAGATGAAAAATAAGTAGAAGGGGAAGATGAAGAGGATATGAAAAAATAAAAAGACCAAGTTCAAAAAGTGCCTCCAAAGACACCTAGCAGACGAATACAAAAGAATCATCCTTTCGATCAGATTATTAGAAACAAAGATGTAGGAGTTGAGACTAGAAAAAGAATCCATTCACCGGAACAAATGCACCTAACACTCTCATATACGATTGAACCAACCTGTTTTGAAGAGGCCAGGAAGGATGAATTTTTGAATAAGTCCATGGATGAAGAATTGGATCAAATAGAGAAAAATGACACTTGGGAATTGGTTCCAAGACCAAAGGATAAGAATGTGATCGACACAAAGTCGGTATACAGGAATAAATTGATTGAAGATGAACAAGTTACAAGGAACAAAGCTAGATTGGTATGTAAAGGATATGAATAGTTTGAAGGAATCGACTTTGAAGAGACATTTTCCCCAGTTTCCATAATGGATGCAATTTGATTTATTTTAGCTTATGGATGCTTCAAAAATATTAAAGTGTATCATATGGACATAAAATAATCTTTTCTAAATGGAGAATTTGAAGAATAAGTCTACATTGAACAACCAAAAGGATTTCAATTGTCATAGAACACATATTATGTATGTAAATTAAAGAAGGCTTTGTATGGAATAAAACAAGCTCCTAGAGCATGGTACTGTAGACTGGATAAATATCTACAATAGGAAGGGTTTAGAAAAGGAAGTGCAGACAACAACCTCTACATCAAGGTAAGTCAAGATAGTATTTTATTAATCGAAGTTTATGTTGATGATATTATTTCTGGTAGTGATGATGACAGGTTAATCTAGAAATTTGCAAAGGATATCCATAATGAATTTTAAATTTCATTACTTGGAGAAGTATCTTTATTTATGGGACTTCAGATACGTCAAAGAAGCTAAGGAATTTTTATTTCTAAAACCAAGTATATCAGAGAAATGCTAAAGAGGTTTGAAATGGAAGATTTGAAACCAGTTATCACTCCCATGCAAACCAGTTTCAAATTGAACAAATATGATGATTCAAAGTCTACAGATATGAGGCAACATAGATCAATGATTGGTATCTTACTATATGTGACAACATCTAGACTAGATGTAATGCAGGCAGTTGGATAGGTGGAAAGATTTCAAGCAACACCAAAGGAATCACATGTATTAGCAGTGAAGAGGATTTTTAGATATCTCAAAAGAAACAAAAGAGTTTGGATTATGGTATCCAAAAGGAAACAATCTATCACTTATTGCCTACACAGATGCAGATTGGGTAGGTTGTATTGATGATCGATGAAGCACCAATGGAGCAACGTTCTACTTGGGTGAGTGCTTAGTATCATGGCTAAGAAAGAAACAATCATCGGTATCTTTATCTACAACCGAGGCAGAGTATATTGCATCAACAACATGTTGTAAACAGGTTCTTTGGATGAAACAAACTCTATAAGATATACAGGTTGAGTATGATGACCCCATTCCAATCTATTGTGATAATACAAGCACCATCTGTATCTCAAAGAACCCGGTGATGCACTCCAAGACAAAGCACATTCCAATCAATTATCACTTTCTATGGGAACAGGTTGCAGAAAGGAACATCAAAGTTGAGTATGTGGGCACAAAAGAACATATTTACAAAACCACTTCCACAGGAAGCCTTTGAGTATATTTGCTAGAGACACGGAGTTATTTCTACTCCAAAATGAATTCTTTTTAATGCCTATATTATATGTCTTAGATGTACATGAGGAAGCACCATAAAGAGGATAGTTCATTTAGGGGGAGCAACCCTGGATGGAAAAATTCCTTTGCCATTGTTGACAAAGGAGGAGAGATTTATCTGATGCAGAGGAAAGAGGCATGGTTCCAAGGGGAACATGAGCGATATAACTTCAGTATTGCATGACATGATTTCAATAGTGCATTAGAGTGTTCCCATCAATGCCAAAGGGGGATATTTTTTATTAAGGTTGGTTGTCATTGATGTCAACCCTTGAAGGAAGTTGGAGAACCCATGTTTGGGTAATGGACCCAAGTTTGTTTGATGGATAACAATATGAGTTTTGATATATTTGTAGAGAATACTATTCTATAGGGATAGTACATTTCATGAAATTTCCAGTGGTATGTGGAATTTCACATAACTCCTCACGACTACAGAGTTATGCCCATGTGAAGTTGGAGAACCCTCACGAGTCATCTAGAAGCCCCAAAAAGTCAAAGTAGTCAAAGTGGTTCAATATATTTTGAGAAGGTAAATAATAAATTGAAGTGATGAGTGTACTATAATTCCAAATAAATACAAAATAAATTATTTAAATAATAAATTTAATGGTGAAATTACTAAGTTGACAAGTGGTTAGAAGTGGGTTAGCCCTAAAATAAGGAAAGTGGCTTAAGATGGTTAGAAGGTAACCCCTTGAGGTAAAGTGAAGTGATGAGTGTACTATAAGTTAAAGTGGATACAAAATAAATTATTTAAATAATAAAGTTAGTGGATAAATTACTAATTGGACAAGTGGTTAGAAGTTGGTTAACCCTAAAATAAGGAAAGTGGGTTAAGATGGTTAAAAGGTAACCCCTTGAGGAAGCTACATGAAAGTATAAATAAGAGGCAAGGCTCTCTCATTTCACATCACACTTGAGAATATTGAATATATATAGGTGACTGAGGTAACCAAAGGATATCTAAGCCAAATTTCAGATAGAAGGTGAAGTAAAGAAGGTCAAAATTCAAGGGAGGATACATTCTTTTGATGATGCATTCTAAAGTATGTTATTTACAGGTCATCTCACCATTTTCACAATAACTATTTTTCTAGAATGATTTAGACTGTTAAATTGATAGGCCATTGAGAAAGCATATCCAAGTAGTTTTGGTACGAATTTTCACTTTTGGGTCGTTGTATTTTTAGAGTTACACTCCGTGGACAATAGGGTTTGTGGCTAGTCCTGAAACTAGTCTAAAACAGGTGTTTCGGGTAAAAAAATCATAACTTATTCATAACAGATCCAAATTAAGTAATACCAAATGCGTTGTTTATAGTACAGTCTATAGTATTCTTTGTAAATTTTTTAGATCCATACAACAAACATTTTGTGCGGGGCAAGATCTACAAGTTTGCTCTCTAGAATAAGCCAAAATTCAACAAGGTGTGCCATTTTTACTATAACTCCTTTTTTGGGAGGTTCCAAGTAGTGAAACCTGAAGTAATTGCATAAAACACACTAAATAACATTGTATATTATTTTCATATATTTATTCATTACAGGTACATAGTTATGGTTATTTCAAGTTAGGGTTGTTGACTAATCCAAAACTAGTCATGTGAGACTAAAGAAAAGTTTGATGAAAATTCTTGTCTCTTGTTGTTAAAGTTAAGTAAGGTTTGCAGGTATGTGATCATATACACCAGGTCTATTACATAGTTACAAATCAGATTTGGATGATGAAATTGATGAGATATTTTGATTGAGGTACATGTTGGGTGCATGGTTGTGATAAATAGTTGATGAGTTGGCACATACATGAGGTGTATAGTTGATGATGTTGGTACATCTTGATGAGTCATAATTCATGAGTAGTTGATACATGATTGCTACATACTTGGTACATGGTTGGATGCACTTGTTTATGGTATAGGTTGATGTACAGGTTGATGCATGGTTTTGGTTTATTGGTATAGGTTGTTTGGTGCAAGTTTATTGGTATAGGTTTAAAGTAGTATATCTCAAAGTGAAAGTGTGACATTGGTTCCATCATTCTACTTTTACGTCAAGGTGATTGGATGGGGCAAGGAAAGGTGGTTGTAGTCGGAGAACATAGGGGTTTGTAGCCTAATTCTGGTTGTAGCCACATAATTGTGGAGTTGGAGCTTTCCTCGGGTTGTAGCCTGAGAAACTAGGGGTTTGGAGCATCCTTCCATTTGCAGCTGGAAAACAAAGGAAGATGATGCTTCCAATGAATGTAATTCTTCAAGACATATAAAAAAAATCATTCCATGCTTTTCTCCCGCTTTGAGTTTCCACACAAAACATTGGTGTACTGTGTATGTGTATGATTGTTCATTTGTTCATTGCTTATTTACTCTGCAGTTATTAGATGATAATGCTACATTGATATAACACTTGGATTATATGGTTAAAAATGATTAAATTTCTCTATTACTGATTCACCCCCCCTCTTAGTAATTCAACAGTTCTATCATTGAGCTTAAAATATTCCTACATCTCCGATGTCGAACATAGGACATTCTCAATAATACTTTTTTTTTAATTAAATAATAAATAAAAGTTATTTTTTTGCGATATTATTGGACTTGAAATTTCACCTCTTATTGTTGGGCTGGTGATGGAGAGAATTAACACCTCTTATTTTCCATGCTCTATCAAAAGTTGGTAAATAAATATGTGAGAGATATGCATATATTTGCTTACAATATTTATTTCTAGTCACATAGATCTTCATACATCTATGTATTCACTGCCTTGGATTTATAGTGACCACCCTCGCTATCCATAACCAAACATATCTATTCATACCCTATCTATTACACTCGTTATCTATTCATTGCCCTGGTTGTATGGATGCATCTAATATCTAGATGCAAGTTTCATGTTATTTGAATTTTTTCTTTTCTAAGTATTGTAGGTCCATTTGCTTTCCAGAAATAACATATATCATAATTTTATTTGCATCGATACCTCAATTTGAGAATGTAGTTGATTATATTTTTTGTTCAAGGATTTATTCTCCCTTGTTAAATAATTCTTATGAAGAATTTATTCTCCCTTGTTAAATAATCCTTAACTACATTGGAAATCTTTACCTCTACAATTACATACGATCTAATACTTTTCCACAAAGCTTTGATTGTATTTCCTTTAGTCGCGCATTGTTAGATTTGAACCAACTTCAAATTTTTATCCAATTATTTCTTCAATGAGTGGCTATGGAGGAAATATTATGATGTGACCCTGTCCAAAACTTTTCTTCTCCAAATGTTGGTTCAATACACGCTACTCCCACTGGTATTGTTGAATTGGTACTATCTATTTTTTTTATTCCAATAATGACCATATTTTCATTTTCAAGTGTCTCATATAGGGCATGGTCCTACAAATAATAAAATGATATAATTGTTAGGCATAGTATATAAATTTTTCTACAATGTTTTATATATAGAAATCCCCCTTTAAATTTTTGTTTCATTTTCTTAATCATTCATTTTGATGGGATGCATAAATGTCATCTTTTTACATACTCTTTTACCTATTCCTAATCCCTTTTTACTTACCTATGACCGTGTATTATTTTTTTTAATGTGTATGTGCAAAATTTAGACCCAAAGTGTTTTTCATTTCATTTCCTTAGTATCTCATGTTAATTATAGTTAAACTTTAGAAAAATAACATATTTCGCATTTACCATTGAAAAATGGGTTATTGTATAACCAATTGTCATTGGTTTTACTCCTATAATTTAAAATCAATGGAGTGGGTACTTGAAATGTTTAATATGAGACATCGTCATGTCAACATAAGCTTATCCTCAAAATATCCCAACAACCTAGATCGTACTTTTTGAGAAATCACCATTTTATTATTTTTTGCAACACATACCAAGCATGTTGTTGCAACAGCTACCATTCAAGTTATTGCAACATTGATCATTCATGTCACTACAACACCTACCAGTCGTGTTTCTACAACACCTACTAGTCATGTTGTCATAACACTTGCTATTGTTGTTGTTGTAACACTTGCTAGTGTTTTTTTTATAACACCTACCATTATTATTGTTGTTATGGGATAGTTTTTTGGCACCACAAAATCCAATCTTCAACCACCATTGACCATGGAAAATATGTTCAAATATAAATTATATGGTTTAATTGTGGATAATGGATTTTCCATGTGCATAAATCCATTTTTCTACAATTTTATATTTTTCAGTTTAATTTTGGTAGATACAATTTATTTGTAGGCTATCTCAAATTATGGTTTTAATAGTTTGAAGACAAATATTTATTTGCTAATTGTTAGCACACCATATGAGAAATTTGTCGATCTCATTTATTATTTTGTTAATTGTCCACAAATCACATGAAAAACTTGTGGATCTCATTTATTTTTTATTATTTTATTTTTAAACAAAACTTATGTATAAAAACAGTTCATATTTCATTCTACGAGGATGACTCTTAAAGTACAAGTCCAATTTATTATGGAGTAAAGTATATTTTTTGAATTATCATTTTTATTTAGATTTTAGTTTTATAATGTTTGCAATATGTAATCCATTTATTTATATTTGTAACGGCCCCAACCGTTACGACACAAAACGACGTACAACAAGTAATATTTTTTTTTTTAAACAAGAGGACAATAACATCAACAATAGGTCATAGTGACACAACTCGATGATATCACAATGAATGAATTTAACGCAACACATAAACATAAAAAGGATAGCAGATTAGCACATCATGAAGCTTGAAGCAATTTACGAACATTTACTCAAATAAAGAATATAAATGACTACCCGCCCATCCTACCCTACAATCGTTAGGACCTCCAGGACACATAAGAAATGCTCAATCCTAGGTTCCCATCAATTTTGACCATTTAAGCTCTCAGGGATGGTGATTGTTCTGAGGAACAAGGAGGTGTCTACATCTCACCTGACACAATCAATCCAAGCCGACTAAGCTAACAACAACATCAATGATCATCTATTTCTTCATTCCATCAATTCTAACATCAATTAACCATCGAGCAAGGGTAACAATTATCATTATAAATCATACATAAACATTAATTAAAGACACATTAGTAATCTAGTTCTAAATCAATCAAGCATCATCAGTATTTGTTGGTGCATTAGAACATATATTAAATCAATCATTCTATCTGCATGGTGCAAGTAATCTAATTACACAACCAGTCACAATCACATTAAATTCATGGGGAAAGAGAATATCTTAACTCAATTCAACATACATCACATCATTTCATGGCGCAACATAAGTTATTAGTCATTTTCATGGCGTAAAGGGATCTAATACTGTATCAATCACACATTAACATTTTTAAAGGCACGCTTGCAATCAAATCACTTAGTTAGTCATAAATTAACATTATTCAAGGTGAAAAATAAAGTTAAACTACAACACCCATCCATTTAACAAGATCCATAGCCACCTATTAAGCATTTTAATAAAACTCCACTAAATTGACATGTATAAATTAATTGACGCAACTCCGCTTATGAAGCATTCCAACAATAGTACAACTACGAGTTCATACATCACTTAAAGGACTGACTTACCACCTAGGGAACATTCCAACAAAGATTTCATAAATGCTCGTATGCTAACCACAATAATTATAAGGATGCCCATGTTAATAAGTCAAATCCTAATTGTTAGCAACATTACTTGTCTTCGGCATCAGAATATCCAGGTCTGCAGGTTGCACGAGGAGCGCCCAAGTGCAACGCATAGAGGAAGTCCTTTTCGGACTTAAAATCAAGCGAGTGGGAAAAATTATAGTGTCAACGGTCTAGATCCACCCATATGAGCAGATCAGCGGCCAACGGGAAATCGCGGATAGCAAAGTTGCCCTGAGAATAGCGCAAAAAGATCATGCCCATATTATATGCAGGGAAGAATAGCAACCGTCCGTCCAAAGGACACGTGGTGTGAGATCTAGTCGCGTCAGCTTTTCGGCAGTCGGGAGTTCAAAGGGTGAAGGTTTTATGTCATTGTACATCTTGAAACCCCGAACCCCGAAGCGCTGAAAGTTCCCAAAGGTGGGCCCACAATATCGAGGAGCAGTCTCAGTCGTCCATCCAAAGGGGACACCTGGTGCGTGATTAGGCTCCCCACCTTCTCGCCCATCGCAATTTCGAAGCGCAAGAAGCAACTCCCTCATATCCCCGATGCGCGAAGTGACGAGAGAGACCAGGACCTGGGGCCCGCAACAACGTCGGGTGAGTTTAGGACCGTCAGATTTGAAGGACGCGTGGAGCCAGATTAAGACGTCTTGGCGTTTCGCTCATTGCGATTTCAAGAAGCATGGAGCAGCCCCTTCATATCCGCGAACGTCGAAAGAACCTTAGGGAGTAAGCACAGGGTCATATCCTGTGGTCACTTGGGAGACAAAGAGAGTTGTGCAAGAGGGGCCAAAGGCACCGAGTTTAGTTATAGAGGAGATCATCATGACCTCCAGGCACCATCGGATCCAATCTCAATCATGTGTCTCGCTTGGAGTAAATGAAGACATGAACGGGTGGTTTAAACCTCCTTTCATTCATTAAGTGTGAGATATGGAGGGTCTGGCGAGCGGTCTACTCGAAGGGGTCCTATGTACTGATTTTTCCAAAGAAGCCATGTCGAAGTCTTCGAAGAGACAGAGAAGTCTGCACACGCTAGCTCGACACTTAATGGCTCAGCTACACTCCTTATAGGATCCATGCGTAGTTAAGGTGGCGTGTGAAGAAGGATTTTAGTACGAATTTGACTGAAAAGACACTAAGCCCTGGGGGACTGGGCACATCTCTGTTAGGCAAATTTTTCTGAGTATATAGGCTCAGTTTTTGTATTTTGTAAGGATCAATGGTAGAGCGAAGCTCCCGACTGTAAAGTTTTAATAGACATTCTAGATTTTTGGTTATGCATATGTATGTGAGATTTCTTATTTTATAATAGACATTATTTCTTACTCCATCTAAAATTTTCATCTCATACTGAGGGAGTTCGTGAATGACTGATTCGCGTGAACTATTGCAATTATGTTATGATAAAGGATTTACTGTGCATTGTTGTATTCTCTGGTTTTTTGTGTTTGAATGTAAGAAGATATTGCATTTAGATGCCTTCTCCTACAGTCTGTTAGAAACCCGATGTTTATGATAGACCTTTGCATCTCTCTGATACAAGTCTTCCCCCTTACTCACCCTCACTACAACTCACTGTCTGAAGTTTGATTAAGACCCCACCCGCTCATGCATACCTGACCTAGTTTCAGAGTTAGAACAATGTTGTTTTGAGTTAGCTCCCATTTGATCACCTCTTTTATAAACAAATCGTGACATAAACTGATGAGCATTGGGCTCTGCTCCTGCTATAATCCAGGGGTGACTTCTGACGCTAACATTTCTGGCGTCGTTGTCGGGGACGAAGTTGAAGATTTTCCCTGGGCAGAACAACATTGAGCCTCTGATTCTCAAGGTGCATCAGACATTAGAGCCCTTCAAGATTGCTACTGTGCACCTGGCGACTCCACTGTGGCGACTCCATTGTTTTCACTTCACTGTTTCAGCTGTGGCTACTGTTGGCACACCTGAAAGCTAACCCAGACGAGCTTTCTCGAGAAGTTTTCAGCAGCTACTTTCTCAACCTGAGAAGCTTCTTAGGGTAACAACAAAGTTAGGATCTGGCTTTTGATGGTGAACAAGGACCAGACACATTCGAAGCTGCACATATTTCACCTGGCGACTCCATGATTCAAGGATCGATTGACAACTCCACTGGTTCGATATGGAGAAAATCCTTTCTGGCAGGTTTGCTCCTTTTAATTTTTCTACTATTCCTGGTTGTCCTAATGTTGTCCCCTCTCTGGATGAATGGGGCGATTATTTTCCCATATTTGGAAAATGTGAAGAGGACAACCTTGCTCAGCACCTCAGTGAGTTTCATGAACTCATGCATCAGTGGGAGATACATCATGAGGATGTATTACTGAAAATGTTCATGTTCTCGTTAGTAGGGGATGCTCGTAAATGGTATCATTCTTTACCCCCTGCTAGCATCTCTTCACTCAGTAAATTCCATGCAGCCTTCACTGCCTATTGTCAGGAGATTTATCCCTCTGAGTTGATTTGTCATAACTGTTTTGAAGGATACCACAACTATATACAAGATAAAGTTGTTTCAGACATAGGCTGTGAGGATGATCCTGACGACCTGGATCAGAAATCATTCCTTTCTCCTCCACATTCTTCTGCATGAGAGGAGGGTCATGAAGCTGATGAAGATCCCAGGGAGGAAGAAGACACCTTGAGTGAGTTGATGGAGCAGGTGAAGTATCTCTCTGCTCAATATGTAAAGTTAGAATCTGAGGACAATGGGGAGGATTTTCCAGTCTCCGAGGCAGATGTTCTAGATGGCTCTTTCGAGGATATTATTGAAGATTTTGTAAACGCATTAACATCTGCCCCCGATGAGCTTGTTGTCTCAGTTCAAAATGATGAAGAGGTAGTTGTGGAAGAGGATTGTTCTCTTTTCCTTCATGAGATTTCCCATGATGTGTTTACATTTGGGGTCGAAATGGAGGAGCGGGGGATAGTTCCATTTCTGCAAGTTGGAGAAGCTCTTTTCCCCCCCGACTTTGATGATTATCTGGAAGAGGAGCAAAAAAACCCCACATCACCTTTTGCTTATCAGAGAAGCCAAACCACTTATGACAGTTACGAATCAGAGTCTGAGCTCGATATGCTGGATTTCCAAGAGCAGTTCGCAGAACCTTGTCCTTTTCTCACTAAGGAAAATTATCATGAGGAAATCAGCCTTCTCAATCTTTCAAGAGATGCTGACCAGTACAAGGAAGAGAAAAATTTACCCGGGGGGCCTGTTAATGATGAATACGAATATGAACTGGGGGAGATCCAAGAAGAGGAAAAAGAACCAGAGGAGCAGTCTTCCCTTTGTTCATAACCAGTCAGTGAGCAACCACCACTTGAGATCAGTGAGCCCACTTTAGTTATTCACCCGCCTATGCTTATCAGAAATATTTGTCCGCATGTGAACAACTGTGTAGAAGAAGAGGTTGTCTGTCGTCAATTTCCTAAAATTGGCCACTCATTTGATGACCCTGTCAGCGAATACATGGAGTGGCATTTCCCTTATGATTTGGATCCTCCATATCCCATCTCAACTTCAGCGTGTAAGGGGAAGTTGAAGAGTGTAACCGTTCTGCTGTCTCGGTTACATCAACTGTTTGTGATCACTGACAGAAGGAAAAAGATTCCCTTCAGGAAGTTACTTGATTGGCTATGGTGGAAGTCTGCTTTCACCTAGCCCCATGTAAAGGATTCTGATAGTTTAGGACTGTACATAAATAATCTCTTTTGAGCATGTATCTTGTTTTGTTTTTCTTTTACTTTTCGGCTTGTATTTTCAGTAGGGGGTGTTTTGAGCTTGACTCCATAGCCCAACAACAAGGCACTGGAACTACAAAATGAGTCCTTAGAGAATCACAACGATGACTCTATCCCCCATGGAGCCTAATGTTAGCAACATTACTTGTCTTCGACATCGGGATATCTAGGTGTGAAGGTTGCACGAGGAGCACCCAAGCGCAGCGCATAGAGGAAGTCCTTTTCGGACTTAAAATCAAGCGAGTGGGAAAAATTATAGTGTCCACGGTCTGGATCCACCCATATAAGCAGATCAACGACCAGCGGGAAATCGAAGATAACAGAGTTGCACCGAGAATAGCGCAAAAATATCATGCCCATATTATATGCAGGGAAGAATAACAGTCGTCCGTCCAAAGGACACGTGGCACAAGATCTAGTCGCGTCGACTTTTCAGCAGTTGCGAGTTCAAAGTGTGATGGTTTCATGTCGTTGTACATCTCGAAACCCTGAACCCTGAACCGTCGAAAGTGCCCAAAGGCAGGCCCACAATATCGAGGAACAGTCTCAGCCGTCCATCTAAAGGGGACACCTGGTGCGTGATTAGGCTCCCCGCCTTCTCGCCCATCATGATTTCGAAGCGCAAGAAGCAGCTCCCTCATATCCCCGATGCGCGAAGTGATGAGAGCGTCTAGGACCTGGGGCCTGCAGCAGCATCGGGTGAGTTTAGGACCGTCAGATTTGAAGGACGTGTGGAGCCAGATTAATCCATCTCGGTGTTTCGCTCATTGCAATTTCAAGAAGCATGGAGCATCCCCTTCATATCCGCGAACACCAAAAACACCTTTGGGAGTAAGCTCAAGGTCATAGCCCGTGGTCACTTGGGAGAAAAAGAGAGTTGTGCAAGAGGGGCCAAAGGCACCGAGTTTAGTTACAGAGGAGATCATCGTGACCTCCAGGTGCCATCGGATCCGATCTCAATCATGTGTCTCGCTTGGAGTAAATGAAGGCATGAACAGGTGGTTGAAACCTCCTTTCATTCATTAAGTGTGAGATATGGAGGGTCTGGTGAGCGGTCTGCTCGAAGGGGTCCTGTGTACCTATTTTTCCAAAGAAGCCATGCCGAAGTCTTCGAAGAGATAGAGAAGTCTGCACATGCTAGCTCGACACTTAATGGCTCAGCTAGCCTCCTTACAGGAGCCATGCACAGTTAAGGTGGCGCGTGAAGAAGGATTTCAGTACGAATTTGACTGAAAAGACACCGAGCCTTGGGGGACTGGGCATGCTTCTGTTAGGAAAAATTTCCTGAGTATATAGGCTCATTTTTTGTATTTTGTAAGGATCGATGGTAGAGCGAAGCTCCCGACTGTAAAGTTTTAATAGACATTCTAGCTTTTTGGTTATGCATCTGTATGTGAGATTTCTTATTTTATAAGAGATAGTCTTTCTTACTCCATCTAAAATTTTCATCCCATACTGAGGGAGTTCATGAATGACTGATTCGTGCGAACTATTGCAATTATGTTATGATAAAGCATTTATTGTGCATTGTTGTATTCTCTGGTTTTTTGCGTTTGAATGTAAGAAGATCTTGCGTTCAGATGCCTTCTCCTACAGTCTGTTAGAAACCCGATGTTTATGACAGACCTTTTCATATCTCTGATACAAGTCTTCCCCCTTACTCACCCTCACTACAACTCACTGTCTGAAGTTTGATTAAGACCCCACCCGCTCATGCATACCTGACCTAGTTTCGGAGTTAGAACAATGTTGTTTTGAGTTAGCTCCCATTTGATCACCTCTTTTATAAAAAAATCGTGACATAAACTGATGAGTGTTAGGCTCTGCTCCTGCTGCAATCCAGGGGTGACTTTTGACGCTAACACTAACCACAACATTTGTTAGTATACTTATGCAATTGTCCAAGACATCAGTAACATTTTATAAGTAAATTAATAAACTCTTTTAGGGTGTCCTTTCTAATGTCCAATACATCCACAATAATTATAAGGTGACTTGTGCATAAGTTCCATACCAACCACTACATTATATACCATGCAATGTACTCACTAATTTTGCAATCTCTAAGTTATTCATATAATTATGAAATCTAACCAAAATTAAAATACAAAGTAGTTACATTGTAATTATGGAACTGATTAAAAATACATAGTAATTACATTATAATTATGGAACTCATTATAATTACCATCTCATTAATACATATTAATTACATTATAATTATGGAATTGATTAAAAATACACAGTAATTAAATTATAATTAAAAATACACAATAATTACATTATAATTATGGAACTGAGGCATCTTGATCAAAGTAATTACCATCAAACAATGTGAGATAAACTCATGATAGGTCGTCGAGCTCTGAAGGTGCTAGACTCGAATGCTAGGGATTAGCTAAGAGTTTGCGAGGAGGTAAAATAAAACACAGGAATCTAAGGAGACAAAATTCCAAAACACAGAGAAGTCTCAGAGCGGTTTGCAAGAGAAAAACATAGAGATCTAAGGAACGTTTTTCCACATAACACATAGAATCCTGGGAAACAATTTTCCAAAGAAAATCGCAGAGAAACTAAGGAATATTTTTTCCAATAACACTAATAATATTGGGAAACAATCTGCCAAAGAAAATCGCAGATAAAATGAGGAAACATTTTTCCAATAACACGGAGAATCGTAGAAAATCATTTGCCAAAGAAAATCGTAGAGAAACTGAGGAAATGTTTTTCCAATCACACAGAGAATTCTGGGAAACTATTTGCCAAAGAAAATCGTAGATAAAATGAGGAAACATTTTCCAATAACAAAGAGAATTATGGGAAAAGATTTGCCAAGAAAATCGCAGAGAAACCAAGGAATCGTTTTTCCAATAACAAAGAGAAATAATCGAATCAGAATCAATGGTCAAACAATGCAAGGATAGATCGATGGTTGAGGGATTAGTCAACCACGCAACGACATAATAGATGATGAGGAAAAACAAAAAGGGAGGGTGTTCATATGTTATGTGTGCAAGGTTAAGTCTAAGGTAAGTGCAAGAAATAAAGAGCACATAGATTACTCTGGCGTAAATCGCAGTCGAAGTGTGAATGAAATGAAGAAAAATCAACTCGATACAATGATATAATACAACCAATGCCTAGATAAACATAAAATATCAAGAGTCTTTGAAGGAAACCAACACTATTACTAGCGAATGAAAGAAAAAAAAATCAAATTTTATCACTAATGCAACAGATCGACCACTGAGAGTATATTCAACTAGTTTTTTTATTTTATTTCAGAATACAAATATACTAAGATCCACCAAATCCAGTGTTGAAATTATCATAACAATACATATGCCAGAAAACTAATGACAAGAAGACGTCATAATACTACCACAACCATCCTAGTATAAATTTAATCACAATACAATTAACAATTCTACCCGAAATATCATGACCGATGACGACGAATCCGAAGTCATTATCCCACTCTTGCGCTCCGAACATCTCCTTCTCGCTAACTGTTGAGACCTCACCGGTACCTCCTAGCCAATGCTAGGGGTACTCTTATTCCCCCTAAGCCCCCCGAGGCGTAAAGGGGCCACACACACAAACCAGAGAAAACTAGCTTCCATCTCACCTCGCAAGGTCGAGCTACTACTCTCTATCCGAGTTGGGTATCTCAACTCCCACAAAAAAAATCAGTAATGAGTAAAACCCGACAGCATAACCTTATGCATACCAAATGTGGTCCCTTCCTCCCCTCCGCCATCTCTTTTATAGAGTTTTCTTAGTGACTAGTTGCCAAAATCACATTAATTGTTTTTATTAAATTTTTATTAGGGAAAATCTCCCCCATACACTTGCCACCCAATCCCTTAGTTGCACCAAAAATTCATTTAATTAATTAATTTAAATTGACAATTTCCTTCATCCACCTAAAATCATTCCTAAAAATGCTCCTCAATGTCCCTTTATTCCCTCACATTCCCTTAATGACTGGCGTCTTTCTTAAAGATTAGTTGAGTTCAAATTTGGAAAGTTCTCTAGACTAGATTTTCTTCTATGTTCCACATTCCTTTTGTATTTAAGTTTCCTCTCTTTGGTCTAAGTTATAATTTAGCAAGTTTCACTTAGCCAATAATTAATCTTTTAAATAATTAAATCCTTTATTAATTTTTAAATTTATTTTTTACACCCATTTCTTCATCCCCCATTTATCACTTTCTTAATTAATTTTTTTTTGTTCTCATGTCCTACTTAGACCTAGGCTTTAAATTCAACTAGGCTCAACAAAATTGTTTTTAAGGGAAATTTTATAATTTTTAAACTTTAATCATGCAACAATTATCTTAAAGTTGACCAGGCCAAAATGAGATAATGTTTTCAACATACCTAGGTTCATTGACTCACTAGTGTTAAAACTAGATGTTCCCTTCAAGACACACTACGTTCTCCAAGGGTGACACTTTCTTTCATTCAAGTTTCATCTATGCGATGTGTCCTTAAAGACTCTAATGTCCCCATCGTTACGAATACAAGCGAAGAAAAGGTGATTTTTTTTTTTTTTCAGGAAAGTAGGCGACAATGACAACAATTTACCTCACCACTGATGACGAATGTAAGAATGCAGTCCAGGAAACAAGAAACTATGACTCAACGTACTAGTACAGGAGAAACAGGGTGAAACATGCATTAAGACAATGAGAAATGACTACACCCCCTAAATTAACATTAATAAAATCAATCTAGCAAGTCTAAGTAATCAATACTAGAACTATAATTATAAATACAATCTAACCTCAATTGTAAGTAGGTCTCGAATTGACAATCTAGACTTTACTCCCCAATCTAATTTTAGTCATTATTACAACCTAAATGGACAATGCTATAATAATCCAAAATCTCCATCCAACTAGCCATTAACTTAAATAACAATATTAACAAGCTTAATGTAGAATGCTACCCATATAACACTTATGAACAAGTAAATCTCAACATGTGGTCTAGCTATATTGACCGAACTAACAATGCTAGTTGTCTACTCTCATTGAGAAGGAAACTGCTAACTATTAACATCATTGTAGAAATTTAACAAGGCAATTATCATAGCCATTACATAACAATTAATAGTGCAATAACAAGGTGATCTACATAACTGTTAACCATTTAACTCGTTCTGGAATTAAATCAATAAGTAGGAATCTACTGACCATTCACAGTGTTGTAGCAATTGTTCTGGCAATTAATAAGGCAATTAATAAGGCAAATAATATAGCATTTAACATTGCAATTAACAAGGCAATTAAATGTAGCAATTGTTCTGGTAAATTTGTGGTCATTCCATCAAGCCCAGTCAACATTCTAAAGGCAAGCATCGTGGGTAATTACAACAAGCTCCGAAAACATTCTAAAGTCAAAAAAAGTGGGTAATTATGGCAAGCTCCGACAACATTCTAAAGGAAAAAGTCGTGGGTAATTACAACAAGCTTTGGCAACATTCTAAAGGCAAAATCGTGGGTAATTACAGCAAGTCAGCCACGTTTTTAAATGGAAAATCATTGTGCTACATATCGGAAAAACGTCGGCTACCCTTTTAATGGAAAATAAAAGTCTTTAAGACAGTAAACACAGTCACATTTAATTGGCAATTTTCCAGGCAACAAAGCATCAACTAGCAATAAATGTTTTATTTGCAAAACACGGTCTTCTTCAAGGGGAAAATCTCCCCAAAAGTAAAAACGAAATGAAAACTTGAGAGGGGAGAAATTGCCAGGCAACAAAGGTAATCAAAACATAAATTGTTATGTGAAAGACACAGTCTTCTTCAAGGGGAAAATTGCCCCAAAAGTAAAAATGAAATGCAAACTTGAGAGGGATGAATAAACAAAGGTTTCCCCTTTTCACTGCCAGGATGCCAATGCCAACACATACAAGAAAACTAAAATGTTTTTGTCTTTCTTACCAGGGTACCAAATGTAAAATGAAGACAGAGAATTTAATTGTTTTATCATTTCCAAAATACAAATACAAAAATGCAGACATGAATTAACTCATTTTCCATTGCCAAAATACCAATACAAAAATGCAAACATGAATCAACTCGTTTTTCCATTGCTAGAATACAAATACAAAAATGCAGACATGAATCAACTTGTTTTCCATTGCCAGAATACCATTACAAAAATGCAGACATGAATCAACTCGTTTTTCCATTGCCAGAATACCAATACAAAATTGCAGACATGAATGAACTCCTTTTTCCATTTCCAGAATACAAATACAAAAATGCAGAAATGAATCAACTCTTTTTCCATTGCCTGAATACCAATACAAAAATGAAGACATGAATCAACTCGTTTTTCCATTGTCAGAATACAAATACAAAAATGCAGGCATGAATCAACTCGTTTTCCATTGCCAAAATACCAATACAAAAATGAAGAAATGAATAAACTTGTTTACAATTGCGAGAATACCAATACAAAAAGCAGACAACAATAAGAGAACCAAAAGGATCCAATCATCCATGGACAACAACGGAGGTAGACAGCTGATAGTTTCGTCCTTCGCTCATCATCCTCGCATAGAAAAGTAGGGCATTGAGATCCATAGGTATATTAATGTTGAGGCAATGACTGTAGATCACGCTCCTGACTGACTACTTAGGCAAGGACTGGTGAGCTAGAGACAAAGGAAAAAAATCACAAGTGTTGTAATCAAAACACCACAAGGTGGTCAAGACATGCGGGGAAACGAAAACCATGGGAGTCAATCAATCATCGAGATAGGCTAAGAAAAATTTCAGTCAACAATCTAGACAATCAGTTCACTTACCCAATTAAAAATGTAGATCCAAGCATAAATCCTACAACAATATACCATACAAAAATGAAGAGAGCGTATCGTTTCTTGATCGTCCGCTCTAAGTGGATGTCCTGTTCGCTTCGTGCAACTCCCACTTTCCAACTGACGAGACTTCACCGTTACCTCCCAGCCAATGCTTGGGGTACTCTTCTTCCCCATTATCCCTCTGAGCCGCAAAGGGGACACACACGCTGACCAAAGATTCAACTAGCTCCCAGCTTGCCTCGCAAGACCGAGCTACCACTCCTCACCGAGATGGGTATCCAAAATCCCACAAGCTAAGTCAGTCAAGTAGAGATTTCTGTAGCGTAACGTTATGCAAACAGAAGAAGATCCTTGATCCTTCTTCTCCCTTCATTATATAGAGTTTTGAAGTCCCTTACTTTCTTAAAATCTCATTTAATTAAAGTTTTAAAAATCAATTCCTAAAAATTCCTCCCTGTACAAGTGTCACCGATCCCTTTTCTTCTCATGTTTCTCTCTTTTCCTAGTTTCCTAAATATTTTAGATTTCCTTCTTTCTCCTTTTCATTAGGAATCAAATTGGCAGGTGTAGAAATTAACCCCCTTTTTCCTTTTTCCCTTCTAAATTTTAAATTATCTAAAATAATAAAACAATTATTCCCCTTTTCTAAATTTTACCCTAACAGATCTTTATGAATGTTTTAAATTGATTACCTCCTTCTTGTTACAAGAGTTTATGAAGAGTATGATTATTATTTATGTTGTTTTTATTTATTTTATTTGTTTTTAAAATAGATAGATAAAATTTTACCACTAGCATACTTTAGACTTAGACCTTAAATTTTCGTGTTGGGTGACATTTTATTAGGGAATTTTTTTTATTTATTTTTTAAATATTAACACGTTATTCATCCTAAGGCCATCTAGTTTGATTCATTTATCATCAACAATGCGGCGTGCCCTTCAGGATGCACTAGGTTCTCCAAGGGTGCCACTCACCTTAATCTCTTTTCATTGCATGACGTTCCCTTTAGGACGCACTACATACTCCAAGGGTGCCACTCACCTCCTTCCATTTTTCTTTCATGACATGCCCTTCAGGATGCACCACGTGCTCCAAGGGTGCCACTCACCTCTTGACTGACTTGGTAGAAATAAAAAACCCCTAGAGTCAATACTCTGCCAGGTGAACTTGTGGGAGACTAAAGGTCTTTAAGGAATAAGACCCCCGCCTTATTCCACGCCCTTTAGAATCATTGTGAGAGACTATCGCAAGTTGTCCTCATGACATAGTGGGTCCTCTTGAACTAGGTAAACATTAACCTACAGTTTGAGCCACGGTGAGAGTGCTAGTAGGATGTGGCAGGGTTGTTGTCCACACCTCTCCCTCAACATCTTTGGTAGTCGTGCGTGACCCATTTACTCCACATGTGAGTCTAGTTAGTAAACTATCATCAGCCTGCATCATCAACGAATCATGTCAAAATATATAAATATCATATCATCTAATCAAATGCACTAATATCATAGTAAAACAATCAAATCCCAATGGTACACTCTCCAACTCGATCCAAAGTCCATGGGGTTCCATCGGTGCCTCTAAATCCTCGAGGTAAAAAATCCTTCACACTCAGTAAAATCGAGTCAATAACACCTGTCTATGTCAATGCAATAAAACAACATTTCATCAACCCATAACGCCTCATAATCAAAATAAATGTTTTAATAACATAAAATCCGGATCACTTGTGAGCAAGTGTCCTCAAAGAATAAGTTTTCTCTTGGTATAAACTTTGTCCCAAAGTTTCGCAGTATAAATGTTGAAATAAAGTGTATCACAGTACCATAAGTCTATATATCAAACAAAAATGGAAACTGTTGGCGCATATCCTATGCGTCCTCCCAGGTCGCCGAGTGCGGACTATAGTTGTCCCACTAGACCTTCACCTGATCTATTGTTCGACGTCGTAGTTGTTGAATGCGATGATCCAAGATGTTGATCGGCTCAGCCGTGACCGCCCCCTCATTCGATACCTACAAGGAACTCATGTCCATAACATGTGTAGGATCACTAATATAATTTCTCAAAACTAATACATGAATAACATCATGCATGCGCCTCAAAGAATTAAGCAAGGCTAGTAGATAGGCCACGGGCCCCTTTCTCTCCACAATCGCGAAAGGTCTCACGAACCTAGGAGATATTTTATCTCCCTTTCTAAACTTGATCGAACTCTTATGTGGTTTAATCCATAAGAAGACTTGATCGCTGACATCGTAACTACGGTCGACATGATGCACATCGGCATAACTCTTCTGTCGATCCTGCACTTCTTTAATCCTTTGTCTTATTGTTTGCATTTTCTCTTCCATTTCTTGGATCGCTTCAAGTCTCACCAGGACCCTATCCTCAAGCTGATCCCAACTCAAAGGCATCTGACATGGTCACCCGTAAAGAAACTCGAAAGGCACCATCTTAATGGTTCTTTGGTAACTGTTGTTATAAGCGAATTCCACCAATGGTAAGAATTCCTCCCAATGCTTTGGTTGGTCCATCACGTACATGCAGAACATATCCTCCAAGGTCTAGTTCATTCGTTCGGTCTTCCTGTCAGTCTCCGAGTGATACACAGTACTGAAGTTAAATTGGGTTCCCAATTCCTCTTGGAAACTCGCCCAAAATCGTCTAGTAAACACCAATCCTCGATCAGAGATAATCCTCTTAGGCACGCCATGCAGCCTCACAATCTCACTGATGAAAACTCTAGCTATGTCGAGTGCCTGATACGTCGAACGCACAGGAATAAAGTGAGAACTCTTTGTCAGAGTGTCCACTACTACGAAAATCGAATCATGTCTCCTTATCGTTAGTGGCATTCCAACAATAAAATCCATCGAAATAACCTCTCATTTCGATTCTAGAATAGCATGTGGTTGTAGTAATCCTGTCGGATGTCTATGTTAAGCATTCATTTGTTGAAATTCTAGACATCGGGCCACATAATTGACTATATCTACTTTCATTCCCTTCCAGAAGAATAAGGGTTTAAGGTTTTCCCTCATCTTCGTGACTGTTGGGTGAGCCATGTAAACTTCTCTATGAGCCTTGCTTAGGATCAACATCCTCAACTCATCGTTCGGCGGTACGTAAATCCAATTTTTAAACCTCAATAAACCATCGCTATCAAATGAAAATTATTCAAATATTGGTACCATCTTTGTGTTTTTTTCGATAAAACCCTCGACCTCTTTGTACCAGTCATCGTCATGCTGTAAAGTTAGAATCTTTTCATGTAGATTCGTCTGAAGAGGTAGCACTGAAACGATGCGTGCTCTCTGACTTAATGCATCTGCCACTCGGTTCATTGTTCCTTTTATGTAAGTAATCTTGAAGTCATACTCACTAAGCAATTATGACCAAAACCGTTATTGCACATTCAGGTCGCTTTGTGTAAATATGTGTTGTAGTCCATAGTGGTCAATCTTTAGTTCAAATTTTCATCCAACAAGGTAGTGTCTCCGAACCTTCAAGGCATATACGATGGCTAACAACTCTAAATCATGCATCACATAGTTCTCCTCATGCCTTCTCAATTTCCTCGAGATGTAAGCGATCACTCATCCGTTTTGCATCAAGACTCCGCCTAAGCCTTCCTTGGATGCGTCAGTGCATACCAATAAGTCCGCGTCCACGTCAGGGACCTTTAGTATCGGTGTTTTTGTCAACAACTCCTTCAGCCTCCTAAATTCTTCCGCGCATTTCTCGGTCCAAACAAACTTCTTGTTTTTCTTCTGCAATTCCGTGATAAGATTTTTTATCTTCAAAAATCCCTCGATGAACCGTTGATAGTATCCTGCTAAACCCATGAAGCTATGCAGTTCTGGGACATTCGTCAGTGCAGGCCATTCCATAATAGCCTTGACCTTTAAAGAATCCACAACGATGACTTCGTCGGAGATGACATGCCTTAAGTAGTGAATCTTTGATTGATAAAATGAGCATTTGGAAAACTTCCCATACAATTTGTGCTCTCCCAGACACTGTAGTACCAAGCACAAGTGCTCATCATGCTTCTCCGTCATCTGAGAGTAAATCAAAATATCATCAATGAATACTTGGATGAACTTGTCCAAGTACTCGCAGAACACCTCGTTCATCAAACTCATAAATACACCTGGGGCGTTTTTCAGTCCAAACGGTAAAACAATAAACTCGTAATTGTCCAAACCTCGTCTTAAAGGTGGTCTTAGGGATGTCATATTCCTTAATCCGTAACTGTTCGTATCTTGATCGAAAGTCGATCTTTGAGAACATTATTGTGCCCTTCATTTGATCAAACAGATCATCAATCCTTGGCAATAGATATTGATTCTTCATCGTTTCCTTGTTCAACTGATAGTAGTCAATGCAAAGACTCCACAACCCATCCTTCTTTCGTATGAAAATAACAGGCGCACGCCATGTTGACACACTTGGACATATCAGTCCTAGGTCTAGCAATTCCTTCAGCTACATTCTCAACTCCTATAATTTCAGGGTTGACATCTGATAAGGCATTCTAGCTATCGGTTCAATTCCTGGTTTTAGGTCTATAGTAAACTCCAATTCCTTCTCTAGCAGCATCCAGACATCTGCAAACTCTCTCACCACCAGAAGGTGTTCTATACCTTTCTCTACTCCCTTCTCATTGAACGCAAGGATCTCATAAATCTTACACCCCTTGTGCATTCTCTTCCATAGCTGCAAGAGATGAACCTAAGGGAAACTCCCTGGTTTCGACCTATAATCACTTTTATTTTTCCCTCATCATCGACCAAGCTCAACCATTTCATCTTACAGTTGAGTATCACCTCATGTGATTCTAACCAGTCCATACCAATCACAACGTCATAATATCCTAAGATCATGACGTATAGGTTGGACCTGGTGATAAACTCTCCCAGGTTAAGGGTACAACCCATAACCTTTCATCCAACCTTTTGTTAGGCTCTCGAAGCCATCTCTATGAAGCTAAAATCATCTTGCTTGAATGCCTTTACCTTAATCATTTTTGGTGTTGAACTTGAAATAAAACTCTCGGTAGCACCGGGATCTATAAAAATACTAAGGGTCTGGTCAGTGATGGTACCCGACATCTCGAGCATAGTCGACTAGTGCTCTGCCTGGCGATTATTCACCGCTACATAAATCTGATGGGCCTTGCCCATATCTCCCACGATAGTGGGTCCAGCTGATTCTGATGCTCTAGTCCTCTCCATAGGGAAATCACGTTGGTAGTGTGGCTCCCCACATGTCCAACACCCCTTCTTTAGCCCAGTATTCCTGGTACCCGAAGTAGAAGATGACGGCCCACCGGCTTGGAATCCTAGTCTATTCTGCTAAACATGCCTAAACTGTTGTTGCTGCAGTTGACGTTGTTGTTGATGCTATGGTCCTCGATAAGGTGTCTATTGCTAAGGCATTTTTCACCGAGATGTAGTGAAGGTGGATCCCCTCTAGAAGCCACGATATCTTGGCATATGTCTCGTTGGTGTTTGTTGTTGTTGTGCACCAAATGACACCTGCCCTGCTAGTCTCTTTAGAGTCTTGGTCTGACCCCCAATGATAATCTCCTCCTCTTCTACGAGGGCCTTCTGGATGACATCATGCAAGGTTTGAGGCATCAAAATCCTAATCTTTGCACGTATGTTTTCATTAATACCAAACACGAACCTGTTTACCTTAAGTTTCTCAATGTTAGGATGTAGAGCATACCAGAGAAACTCCATAAAATGGGCCTCGTACTAATGCACTGTATGACTACCTCATTGGAAGGCGTCAAACTCATTGAGATGATGCTCAATGAATTCCTTAGAAACATACCTCTCAAGGAATAGTCCCTCGAACAGTTCCCATGAAACGTCGTCGACGACCATGTTCAAAAGGGGCAGGAGCTTTTTCTGGTATAAAAGAGAACTCCCCTTCAGTCCAAAGACCACAATGTGGGCCTTCATGCTAGAGGTCGTAAACGCGAAGTGTGAAGAACACGCCTTGATCTACAACTATGATTCGACGACACCACCATCCGTGAAACTTGTGGATGTTATAACTCATCTCTCTTGAGATCTTGAAGGATGCTAATGGTACTAGCTATTGCACATTGTGGACCCTCAGGGGCACCCTCTAAATATGATCTCCACGAGGACACGTTAAGGTTTTTACTTAATGCAAGGGTTAATACTCATGGGTTTACTATAGTGGAAAGCCTGACGATCCACAGTTATAGGGTTGAACCCTCTCTGATACCATATGCAATGTCCCCATCGTTACGACTATAAGAGAAGTAGAGGTGAAAATTTGTTTATTCTTTTTGTGATTCGATCAAGTAGGGGACGATGACAATAGTTTACCTCACCACTGATGATGAACGTAAGCATGCAGTCTAGGCAACAAGAAACTATGACTCCTACTAGCACAGGAAAAGCGGGGTGAAACATGCATTAAGACAAGGACAAACGACTACCCGCCTGACACAACAGGACCACGCCTACAAGCCAAGGGACAACATCCCCCTCCCGACACAATGACGTTGACGAACAAAGACTAGAACCTCAATGCGCGTGAACCAAATGCATGAAGGCGTTCAACCCATGCTCAAAAACAAACTTACAATGCTCGACAAGAATCATACGAAAGGAATTGACTCCGGTCAAGTTATCATTCACCACTATTCAAATCGGGTGTGCCATGATCCCCTCATCAGGAATCATGTCGTCCCTAGGTGATAGACATGTCAATAACCTTGGCGCAACACATCCTATGTGGACCAAGGACTCTAGAAAACATCGATGCACTAGGAGCTGAATACTGATAGGGAGACTATACCCACACCCCACACAAAAGGTCGACAAGACACAAGAGGATGACTACTAGGGAAGACACGAGCCAAGACACGACTTCGTCCATGACCCAACCAATCACCCAGTCTAAACTGGTTAACGACTACAATCTATTTTAACAAGTGTTACCATTCTAACGAGGCACGTCTAAATTACAATTAGTCATTAATGCACCCGCTAAATTAACGTTAATAAAGTCAATCTACCAAGTCTAAGTAATCAATACTATAACTATAATTATAAATACAATCTAACTTCAATTGTAAGAAGGTCTCAAATTGGAAATCTAGACTTTACTCCCCAATCTAATTTTAGTCATTATTACAATGTAAATGGAAAATGGTATAATAATCCAAAATCTCCATCCAACTAGCCATTAACTTAAATAACAATATTAACAAGCTTAATGTAGAATGCTACCCATATAACACTTATGAACAATTAAATCTCAACATTTAGTCTAGCTATATTGACCAAACTAACAATGCTAGTTGTCTACTATCATTGAGAAGGAAACTGGTAATTATTAACATCGTTATAGAAATTTAGCAAGGAAATTAACATAGTCGTTACATAAGAATTAATAGCGCAATAACAAGGCGATCTACATAACTATTAACCATTTAACTCGTTGTGGCAATAAATCAATAAGTAGGAATATGGTGACTATTCACAGTGCTGTAGAAATTGTTCTGGCAATTAATAACACAATTAATATATAATTTAACATTGCAATTAACAAGGCAATTAACTGTAGCAATTGTTCTAGTAAATTCATGGTCATTCCGTAAGCTCAGTCAATATTCTAAAGGAAAAAATCATGGGTAATTACAGCAAGCTCTGACAACATTCTAAAGGAAAAAATCATGGGTAATTACATCAAGCTCTAGTAACATTCTAAAGGCAAAATCGTGGGTAATAACAGATATTCAGTCATGTTTTTAAATGGAAAAGCGTTGTGCTACATATAGGCAAGACGCATGCTACCCTTTTAATGGAAAATCGAAGTTTTTAAGGCAGTAAACACAGTCACATTTAATTGGAAAATCGCCAGGCAACAAGGCATCAATTAGCAGTAAATGTTTTTTTTGTAAAACGTTGTCTTCTTCAAGAGGAAAATCGCCCCAAAAGTAAAAACAAAATGCAAAATTGAGATGGGAAAAATTGCCAGGGAAAAAAGGTAATCAAAACAGAAATTCTTAAGTGCAAGGCGTCATCTTCTTCAAGGGGAAAATCGCCCCAAAAGTAAAAATGAAATGTAAACTTAAGAGGGATGAATAAACTGAAGTTTCCCCTTTTCACTGCCAGGATGCCAATGCCAACGCATACAGGAAAACATAAACGTTCTTGTCTTTCTTACCAAGGTACCAAATGTAAAACGCAAACATAATTTAATTGTTTTTCCATTGCCAAAATACCAATACAAAAATGCAAACATGAATCAATTTGTTTTCCATTGCCAGAACACCAATACAAAAATGTAGGCATGAATCAACTAATTTTTCCAATGCCATAATACAAATACAAAAATGAAGACATGAATCAGAACACCAATAAAAAAATGCAGACATGAATCAACTAATTTTTCCAATGCCAGAATACAAATACAAAAATGAAGACATGAATCAACTCGTTTTCCATTGCCAGAATACCAATACAAAAATGAAAACATGAATCAACTCGTTTTTCAATTGCCAGAATACCAGTACAAAACTGCAGACATGAATCAACTCGTTTTTCCATTGCCAGAATACAAATACAAAAATGCCAACATGAATCAACTCTTTTTCCATTGCCAGAATACCAATACAAAAATGCAGACATGAATCAACTCATTTTTCCATTGCCAAAATACAAATACAAACATGCAGACATGAATCAAATCCTTTTCCATTGCTAGAATACCAATACAAAAATATAGACATGAATCAACTCGTTTTCCATTGCCAAAATAAGAATACAAAAATAAGACAACAGTAAGAGAACCGAAAGGATCCAATCAACCAAGGACAACAATGGAGGAAGATGAATGATAGGTTTTTCCTTCGCTCATCATCCTCTTACAGAAAAACAGGGCGTTGAGATCCATAGTTCTATTAATGTCTAGGTGACGACCGTAGATCAAGCTCTTGGCCGACTGCTCAGGCAAGGACTGGTGAACCAGGGACGAAGGTAAACAACCACAAGGGTCACAATCAAAACACCACAAGGTGGTCAAGACATGCGGGGAAACAAAATCCATGGGATTCAATCAATCATTGAGCTAGGCTAAGAAAAAATTAGGTCAACAATCTAGACAATCAGTTCACTTACCCAATTAAAAATACAGATCTAAGCATAAATCCTACAACAATCTACCATACAAAAATGAAGAGAGAGTACCATTTCCTGATCGCCCTCTCTAATTGGACATCCCATGCGCTCTATGCAATTCCTGCTTGCCGACCAACGATACTTCATCGATACCTCCCAGCCAATGCTAGGGGTACTCTTCTTCCCCCTTAGCCCCCTGAGCTGCAAAGGGGCCACACGCGCTGACCAAAGATTCAACTAGCTCTCAACTCACCTCGCAAGGCTGAGCTACCACTCCTCACCGAGCTGGGTATCCCAACTCCCACAAGTTGATCTGAAATCGGATCCAGGAGCCTGACAGGGCTTGAAAAATGCTCAAAACTGAAAGTGCTCAGAATTTGACAAAACCATTCCCATTGCGTCTGTCTCGTCTTCCCGATTCCGGTGGTATATTTACTTTGTCAAAAGGGTTTTGTACGCGAAAATTATCGTGTTCTGATCAGAAGCCCAAACAGGTAAAAAGTCAAAGGTCAACTGGTCAAAAAGTCAA
>JZKD02S0275979.1:0-23619 GCA_000966675.3 Picea glauca | reverse complement strand
TTCTGCACTTAGGAAACAATTCTATCCTTTGGGTTATAAAGAAAAAGCATTAATTGAATGACAATCTTTAAAACTAAGAAAAGGACAAACAGTGCAAGAATACACTGATGGATTTAGAAAAATGGCATTAATGTTAGATATTCCTTTGAAAACACAAGAAACCCTTATGAAGTATATAGGAGGTTTTCCTGCGCATATTAGAAACACTGTTTTCATGTTTGGACCCACTAACCTTGATGAGGTTTCTGTTCAAGCTACATATATTGAAGCAGGGAAAGCAGGTGTGTCAGGGGAATCGTCATCTTCGAGGAAAGAGGACAAGAGGAAAAGGCATGGCAATGGCAAGAATGCAAATGTAGTGTCAAAGAAGGAAGGAAAGCCCTCTTGCAAGCATTGCAAGAAAGAGGGACATGATGAGGACAGATGTTGGCAGTTGCATCCCGAGAAGAGGCCAAAGTGGTTCAAAGAAAATAAGGGAACGCAAACAGTGGTAACGACATCAAAGCCCACAGACTTGGGATCGAATTTAGGTGATGAGTCAAAGATTTCATTGGTTGGTATGACAAGTAAGAATGGTGAAGAGATTTATTGTAGAAGCAAGTTGTTTCATATAAGGGTAATCATGAGACACACTAAGATAGACACATTAATTGACAATGGATCTCAATCTAATCTAATCTTTGAATAATTGGTTAAACAATTGGGATTAAAAACACAAACTCATCATAAGCCTTACACACTTAAATGGATACGCAATCATCATCAAATGCACATAACAAAACAGTGTACAATCAAATTTGCAATTTCATCTAAGTATGTGGACGAAGTAACTTGTGATGTTGTATCGTTAAGAGAATGTGGAATGATCTTAGGTAGTCCATACTTATTTGATCGTAAGGCAATCTTCTACAAGACAAAGAATCAATATCAATTCACTAAAGTAGGTCATGATTATGTGGTTCATGCTCATTGTGTTAAAGAAAACAAAACACTTCAAACAAGGGAACAATTAACGAATACAGTGCAATCATGCAACAAACCAATAATTGTTTCAAATGAAGTAATTGATCTTAAGCAAGAACAAAATATGGTTGTTGAATGGAAAATCAATCATAAGTTGCTTCAAGATAAGCTCATGTCATGTAGATATATCAGTTCATTTGCAGTCGTCTTTTTGATGATGTCATTAGCAATGTTTTCTACATGGATGATAGTGGATTCAGTAAGAAGTAACAGGGTTCAAATGGCTAACAATATACTGTCAATTGTCATGATTGTGTTATAGTTGATCTTGATGAGACAGGTGCACAGGACAAAGTTCAGAGATAGAGAGAAAGTTGGGTGGCCTATCCCGAGCTTTTTGACTGGTCAGTAACCTTTTGGGGACCAAAAGGTCTTATTGTGGGGAGGTGTGATCCGAAATCGGATCCTGGAGCTTGACAGGGCTTGAAAAATGCTCAAAAATGAAAGTGCTTAGAATCCGACGAAACTAATGCCATTGCGTCTGTCTTGTCTTCCTGATTCCGGTGGTATATTTACTTTGTCAAACAGGTTCCGTACACGAAATTTATCGTGTTCTGATCGGAAGCCCAAATAGGTAAAAAGTCAAAGGTCAACTAGTCAAAAAGTCAATGCTGATAACATCGGCATGCTGACTGTGCAGGAGATTATGTGGCACTCTCTAGCTGATCATGATTGGGAAGGTTCCCTGACAAGGCAGACATGTGGCAGGCAACTGGACCAGTCAATAACTGACAAGTGGCATTAATCCGACAAATGGAGAGATGCCACGTGGCCCAGTCATGGGCATCCACATGGCACCTAGTCATCAGTTGAAATGGCATGTTTCAAAAAATATATGTTTTGGGGTCCATGGGTTTTGAACCCATGACCACCACCAAGCCCAACACCTTAAGAAATGGTCTTTGCCAATACACCAAATGATTTCTTATGATGTAAAACCCACATTATAAAATATATTGCAAAGTATTGTATGGAGAGGGGCCAACGCTTAGCCGTTTGGGCTAGCGCTTGGCCATATGAACCCATATGACCCTGTCAAGGGGGAGCGCGCTGGGCAAGAGGGGGCTTATGCCCAAATCTAACTATAAAGTGGGTTTTATAACCAATTTTTGGATTTTAATGGTAATTAAGCCTATTTTTAATGGTTTTTGGGAGTTATTGGTTAGTTTTGGAGCCTAAATTTTAGGAGGAAGATGGAGGTGAGAAACCAACTTCCCAGCTATATAACCCAGGCCTGTTTGAGGCCATAGGGGGCATTCAGAGAAGAATTATTCTGAGGAGAAGCCAAGCCAAAGCCATTTTGAGGTAGAGAAGCTTTTGAGGAGGAGACGCTGTCGGACTATTTCTAGGAGCTCCGGACGTCCGTTTTATGTGTCGTTTTCTTTACATGGTTCTATAGATCTAGAAGAACATGACCAGATCAGTCTTGTAGCCATTTGGCATTGCAGTGATGTACTTTTGAGCTTTTGAACAAAAATAAAGAAGCCTCCTCCACAGAGAAAAAGGCCTGGAGATGTAGGCAAAGTTGTGTCGAACTCTGTTATCAATCTGCGTGTTATGGTTTGCTTTTTATTCTTTCATTTCAAATCTAGAAATGTATATATGGCTGTCATAATTCCTCTTCTTTCCTCATTCTTTCACTAAGTTTCTCAAATGGTTAATTAACGCATGCAAAATTAAAACTCAACCATAAGTCATTAAAAGATCCTACGGATCACAAGCTAAGTCAGTCAAGTAGATATTTATGCAGCATAACATTACACAAACAGAAGAAGATCCTTCATCCTTCTTCTCCCTTCATTATATAGAGTTTTGAAGTCCCTTACTTTCCTAAAATCTCATTTAATTAAAGTTTTAAAAATTAATTCCTAAAAATTCCTCCGCGTAGAAGTGTCACTCATCCCCTTCATTCCTCTACAAATTAATTAATTTAATTAATTAATTTCCCTTATTTCCCTCACCCACCTAGAGTCACTCCTAGAATCGCTCCTAGGTGTCCCCAAATTCTCTTACAGGTTTTAATGACTTTCCCCATTATCAATTTGCTAGTTCAGTTTTAAATTAGAAAGTTCTTAATGGTAGATACCTTACTAAATTTGACTTTCTTCTTTTTCTCTTGGGTTTCCCTTTTCTTCTCATGTTTCCCTCTTTTCCTAGTTTCCTAAATATTTTAGATTTCCTTCTTTCCCCTTTTCATTAGGAGTCAAATTGGTAGGTGTAGAAATTAACCCCCTTTTTCCTTTTTCCCTTTTAAATTTTAAATTATCTAAAATAATAAAACAATTATTCCATTTTTTTTTAATTTTACCCTAACAGATCTTTACGAATGTTTTAAATTACTTACCCCCTTCTTGTTACAAGATTTTATGAAGAGTATAATTATTATTTATGTTGTTTTTTTTTTTTAATTTATTTTTTAAATAGATAGATAAAATTTTACCACTAACATACTTTAGACCTAGACCTTAAATGTTTCATGTTGGGTGACATTTTATTCGAGAATTTGTTTTGTTTTTTGTTTTTTTTTAATCTTAACACATTATTTGTCCTAATTCCATCTAGGCTCATTCATTTATCATCAACAACGCAACGTGCCCTTCAGGATGCACTAGGTGCTCCAAGGGTGCCACTCGCCTCAATCTGATTCCCTTGTGCGAACTGCCCTTTAGGATGCACTACGTGCTCCAAGGGTGCCACTCGCCTCCTTCCAGTTTTCTTGCATGATGTGCCCTTCAGGATGCACCATGTGCTCCAAGGGTGCCACTCACCTCTTGACTCACTTGGTAGACATAAAAAACTCCTAGAGCCAATACTCCACCAGGTGAACCTGTTGGAGACTAAGGGCCTCTAAGGAATAAGGCCCCGACCTTGTTGCACGCCCCTTAGAATCATTGTGAGCAACTGTCGCGGTCTTCCCTCACGACATCGTGGGTCCTCTTGAACTAGGTAAACGTTAACCTACAGTTCGAGCCACGACGAGAGTGCTAGTAGGTTGTGGCAAGGCTATTATCCACACCTCTCCCTCAACATCTCTGGTAGTCGTGCGTGACCCCTTTACTCCACATGTGAGTCTGGTCGACAAGCTATCGTTAGCCTGCATCATCAACGAATCATGTTAGAATATACCCATATCATATCATCTAATCAGATGCACTAATATCACAGTAAACAATCAAACCCCAATGGTACACTCCCCGACTCGATCTAGAGTCTAAGGGGTTCCATCGATGCCTCTTCATCCTCGAGGTTTAAAATCCTACACACCTAGTAAAACCGAGTCAATAGCACCTGTCTATGTCAATGCTATAAAACAACATGTCATCAACCCATAACACCTCATAATCAAAATAAATGTTTTAATAACATAAAATCTCGATCACTTGCGAGCAAGTTTCTTGAAAGAATAAGTTCTCTTAGTGCGCAAGAGTGGGATGTTACAAAGACGTACTATGTGCTCCAAGGGTTCCACTCACCTTCATTCAAGTTTCATTTATGCGACGTGCCCTTCAAGATGCATTACATGCTCCAAGTGTGCCACTCGCATTTTGACTGATTTTGGTAGATGTCGAACCCTTGGAGTCAATACTCCATCAGATGACCTTGTGGGAGACTAAGGGCCTCTAAGGAATAAGAACCATGTTTTATTGCGTGCCCGTTAGAATCATCGTGAGCGACTTTCACAATCTTCCTTCACAACATCGTGGATCTCTCGAACTAGGTAATTGTTAACCTACAATTTGAGCCACGACGGGAGTGCTAGTAGGTTGTAGCAGGGTTGCTGCCACACCTCTCCCTCAATATATATGGTTGTCATGCATGACCCCTTTACTCCAAATGTGAGTTTGGTTAGCAAGCTATCATCATACTGCATCCATCAACGAAACATGTTAGCGATCCAAAATCAACATCATAATATACAAGTCATATGTCACATATGCAATAACAAAAATACTTAAACCATAAACACTCCACTCCCTAACTCGATCCAGAGTCCAAAGAGGTCCATCGATGTCATCGTCATCCTAAATTGCTTCAGAGTCCTGCACACTCAGGAAAAACCAATCAATAGTACATGTCAATACAAATATAATCAAATACATATCATCATAATCCATCAGAAAAACAATCAATCATATAATAAATTGAATCACTTACATGCAAGTGTCCTCAAATAATAAATCCAATGATGTATGCACAAGAAAAGGATGTTACAATATTATAGATTAGTTGTAGAATAATTACTTTAACTAATTCACGTTGTAGTTTGATTTATTCACCTTAAAATGTATTTATTTATTTTTGCAATAGATTTTTTGTTTTGTGATTTAATTTATTTATACAATTAATTATTCATGATGGATTGTATCTACTTATTAATTAAATCACATCTATTTATTTATTTATTTCTAATTTTTAATTGATATAATTACATTTCACATTAGGTTAGTTTTTTTAAGGTTTTTTTAATAAAAATACTTAACTTAATAATTATTTTTGTTGAATTGAGTGATAACAATATCAATTTGGAAATTCCTCTCAACAATTAGTTAATGCACAGATTCAATTAGTTAAAAAGATCATCACCTTTTGTATTATTTTATTTACTTTATTTTTTAATAGTAAACAACGCTATATAGAAATCCCCTTTAAATTTTAGTTTGCTTAATTATTCATTTCATGTACTCCTATTCGCTCTATTTTAGTCATTCCTTTCATGTACTTTTCTTCATTTTATTTTTTAAGAGTAAACAATTAGTATTACTTTATTTTAGGTGTGAATATTAGAACTCCCATTTACTAGGATTTATATTTGTACGGTACTTCGACCTTTTAACATACAAAAGTTGACTGTGGAACATGTCTAAATATAAATTTCAAAAGATTTAAGTAGACTATAACACTATATTTGGAAAGCTATCTCAAATCATTCTAAGATATCTGAATTTATTAAAAAAAATAAAAAAATTGCGTTGTTTTTAAATATATAGTTGAAAGCATGCACATACATAACAACGTTAGTTACTATATGATTTTGATTTTGTGTTTGTAATTTCTTTGATTTTTTAAGAAGACTATATATTGAATTTTTTAAGAAGACTATATATTGAATACTATATATACATGAAATTTTCAAGAATTTTAATAAAACACATATAACCATATTTAATGGTATGTCATTATTTACTTAACTAAGTTTAAAGAGTCAAATAATCATTTTGTATCACATTGTTGTTGAAGTATGTTGTGGGTTTTAGAGTTCACAATTTAATTAATAAATTAATGAAGTTAGAGTGCACAATTTAATTAATAAATTGATCACAATTTAATAAATAAATTGATCAAGCCAGTGTCTTTAAGTTATTGAAATTAAATCCATGAAAGAGGTTTTACACAATAAGAGTGAGTACCTAGTAGATATGACTCTTTGTGTCGTGTGTTGCCTCCTTTCCACTTCAAAATTAGGGTTTTCTACGACATTCTTGAGCTAGGCAGAAGATAAAATACAATTGTTGTGGCCTCTAGTTCTTCTCACTCAATGAACATTTTCCTCCTTTGAGTATATCACGATTTCTCTAAAGTTTTGTTTCATTTCAAAATCCTCCAACCCCCTCACACTCGGGGCTCTGTTGTAATTCATGGCTGCCCATTCGACCACAAGTTGCTTTCCTATGTAATTGGTTTGTGTTGGATATGAATGCTAAGCGATATGATGGCTCAGGGTAGGAGCATAGAATTTAGAAGAAAATCTTTCCATAGAGAATAAGCCCCAAAGTGGCATGGCCATGGCCCTAGCTTAAGACACTCAGACCAAGTAGTTAAAGATGTCATGAGGACCCTAAAACATGGCATAATCATGGTGTGTAGTGACCACTTGTAAAGTGAGAGTGTTTTATATATTCAATGGTTGTGAATATATAAGTAGTGTTTTTTTAGGATAGATGATGTTTATTTTTAATTTTATCACTCATTGATTATTTAAACTTGAAATATAATTGTAAAGTAAAACTATTTTATATATTCAAATAGTAATGAACCTAATACTTAGTACTAGTATTTTTTTTTTAATTTTATTATTCATTATTATTTCAATTTAAAATATAATTATATAAAAAAAATCTAGTCATTAACATATACTTATGCATTTTTAATATTTATTTTTAATTTTATGACTCACTCATTATTTTGACTTGAGATATACTTTGCATCTATATCATCATTTAAATGGGGAACATAATATGATTGATATAAAAACATTCATTTAATGAAATTATTATTTGGATGTAGTGTGTTGGGAGTATTAAAAGAAGGTGAATGCCACTTTATATTTCAATGAATATTGAAATGTTGGGTGATGATATTTCAATGAATATTGTAATGTTGGGCTATGAATAAGTAGTAGTTCATAAATTTAGGTCATGAAATAAAACAAACATTAATATAAATTGTAGTAGATTATTAAAATGGTTTGGATACTTAAATGTTTATAATAAATCTTAGTTATTCTTCAAATAATTAAAAATTAAATGGTTTATTTTATGTATTATGAATACAAATTTTATTGAGGTTCCAAGGAGACAAGAATTTTGGATCATCCAAACCTAATATTTCTAGACATTTTCCTTCTCAAAAACACTGACCAACATAGTTTTCTGCACAATTTTTATATTATTGCATAGAGTTTATAGATTTCATTTCCTGTAGCTGGCCTTCAATAATTGAAATCTACAGGATGGTGAGTGAATCCGAGCACAGTTTTCTGCACAACTTTTGTATTATTGCACGAGTTTATGGATTTCGTTTCAGCATGTAGCTTGTGTTCAATAATTGAAATCCAAGGGATGGTGAATGAATCCGAGCAACCATTTAAGGGATGGTGAGTGAATCCGAGCAACCATTTAAAAGAGAGCATAATAAGTTCCTGTTCCATGGAATGGTTTTTGTTTATAAGAGAGTATTAATTAAGGTTAGGGTTTTATAAATGAAATTTACACAATGGTGAGTGAACGATTCAAAAGACAGCATAATAAGTTTATATTTCATGGAATGGTTTTCTTTTATAAAAGTGTATTAATTAGGGTTGGAATGGTTTTCCTTTATAAAAAAGTATTAATTAGGGTTAGAGTTTTTGTTTATAAAAAGATATTAATTAGAATTATATTTTTAAATAGATATTGATTTTTATTTCATTTTTCTAATAATTTAAACACAGTTTTTTATTTATTTCAAAATATAAATTATTTTAATTAAACATTTAATATATTAAATATTATCTCATCTTCATTTTTATATATTATATTGAAAATTATATATTTTTATATATTAAATATTCCATTATAGTTATATTTAAAAAAACTATCTTACATTATATTAACTCAAAAATTAAAAAAAAAATACTAATTAAATACTTACAAATATTATCTTTCTAATATATGTATTTTGAATGATCTAACTAAAAACATGTCATATCTCTAAAAGTTCTATCACATCATGTTTCTGGTTTTATTGGTCCTACTTTCCACCTTGTTTGTATGTAATAAATTATACCTTCTTTGTATGTAATAAATTATATTAAGAGAAATTGACAGGTGCTTGCATTATGCATGCAACAAGTCAAAGTAGGTAAGYTTTATAAGATATAATGTAAAGTAAGACAACTAAGTKTTTTTTGKTTTTTWTTTKTATTTTTAATATTCTCTCATTAATTATTATAATGTCAATAATATTTTTTTATTATTTTTCTCATTATACTATCAATAATATTTTTCTCAACCTTTCTTTCTTATTTATTGAAAAGTAATATTCATTAATCATTATAATGTCAATAATATTTTTCTCAACCTTCCTTATCTATTCTAAAATAATATTCTTGTGATTAGTGAACTGTGAGTGTGCACAGCTCTCCTGTGTTGTTTCTTTTTAAATTGATAATGGTTAAGGAATATAATGCATACATGTGAAAAATAATGGTGGAATTTAGAATCCAGGACATGTMGCTGTGTATTCTTTTTTATATCATTCTTCATATTGTAATATGACTTTGTAAGCTAATAAGAAGATGGTGATTTTTAGCTCTCAGCATTTTACTGTTTTCTTTCCAACTTGTAAATGGAAAAACTTTAATTAATACAACTTTGCAATGATATTTGTGGAGATTTGTCCATAACTTTATAAAATGCCTTTATTAAATAGCTAAAAGTAGATGTATAACCTAAACTCCCACTGCCACTTCTTTAAATAAAACTGCTCCTAAAAGAATAAAAATGCATGAAGACAACATAAAGCAATTATGATTTTACAGAACATCACTTCAATAAAATCAGAGAAATATAAACAAATATAATTTCTGTTAAAACCAACTTGCAAAACATAAAGCAATACTGATTTTACAGAACATCACTTCAATTAATTTAGGAAAATATAAACAAATATAATTTATGTTGGTTTGCAAAACTTAAAACATTAATGATTTTAGGGAACACTACTTCAATTATATCAGGAAAATATAAACAAATATAATTTCTGTTAAAACCAACCTGCAAAACATAAAGCAATAATAATTTTATATCAGGAAAATATAAACAAATATAATTTCTGTTAAAACCAATCTGCAAAATATAAAGCAATAATAATTTTATATCAGAAAAATATAAACAAATATAATTTTTGTTAAAACCAACCTACAAAACATAAAACAATAATAATTTTACAGAACATCACTTCAATTATATCATAAAAATATAAACAAATATTTTTTATTAAAAATAACATCACTTCAATTATATCATAAAAATATAAACAAATATTTTCTATTAAAACTAATATGCAAAAAAATATATTACAGAGACGTGGCCACTGCAGTACCAATAATGTCAATCATTCAAACATTTTGTTTAAGGTTTACTGTACTGTAAATATTATAATCTACATATCAAGCATCGGACAAATTTATTTCAACCGACACTACTCACCAGCGCCACTAAAGCAGTACAGCTGATCACTGAAATTAATCTAAATTAAAAATGTTATCAGTATAAAAAGTAATTTAGTTGTTTATTCGTATATCAAAAATCAATCAAATCGCCACTAAAAGTAAAAGAGTTAAATAATCTTTCCATTAAGCTTGCACTGCAAACGAGGCACACCTGCAACAAAAAAAACAGTTTATCTCACGTTAGACAAGATTTCTGATGGTAAGGAAAATGGAAGAAAACAAGCCTGCGCATCTGTAACGTAGATTTATTTCACCTTTGTGTCTAACCACCAGTAGAAGCCGCGGCCTCGCGTCAGTCGCATTTACTCTCCTTATTCTTTATGCTTTATATTTTAATTAATTATTAAACAAGTATAGAAAATTAAACACATAACATATTGTAAGAAAAAGTTGGTTACTTTTCCTTTTGATAAAATACATTGAGGTTTATGTTACGATTTTCAAGTATCTTGGTTATAGTGATAGGAGAAGACTTTTACTGATTGAAGAATTAATTAAGTCAGAAAAGCAATCTTGAATTCTATATTAATAAATTTTATTATATAATTATCTGGCATGGCATGGCATTTCATGATTGACCTATAAAGTTGATATTTTATGAATTCTATATTAATAAATTTCATTATATAATTATCTTGCATTGCATGACATGACATGGCATTTCATGATAGAAGAAAATAAATAAAATTGATTAAAAATAAAAAATATATATAAAATAATCTTAGTACCTAAAGGAACAATCTACATATATATAATATATAAAGATAAAGGTAATGATTAGTTTGGTCAATATAGAAAAAACAAAGAATTTATTTAAACTGTTATGGTATGTTAAGAAATAAAGCAGGACAACTATTTGCCTAGGAGAAGATTAATTGAAAATTTAATATCTTCTTTAAAGGACTTGGACGACGAACGCTCATGAACTTTAGAGATGTTGCTATGTTGATGATGCAGGCATGAATCAGACTTAATAAAAATGAAAGAAAAACAATTAAAAGAATTTTATAAAAAAGAATTTAGCAAAAATCACATGCAATCTCATTTTACGAGGGTATTATATTTTATTAATAATGCATGTATGAATTATAATTAAGAAAAAATAAACATAAATTATAATTAAGAAAAAATAAACATGAATCATGGAAGAAACTATTTTGCAAAATAAATATATTATTAAAAAAAACTTTAAATCAAAAGTTAAGGAAAAAACTTGGTGTGAAAAAGAGTTAGAAGAAAAAAGGAAGTTAAGGTATTATAAAGATGTTAAAGATGAAGGTTCAAGATGAAAAACACTTTCTCTTACATTGTCCACCCTATGCCCATATTAGATCTCATTTTCAAAATATTTATCACACTACCAACCTTCCTAACCTCTTAACTCAGCAAAAGTATGGTGATCTTGGAAAGTTTCTCTTAATGTTTTTCGAGCACATAAACAAAATTCTAAAGGATCAGAAGTAATCACTTACCTTCTTAAGGTGGGATAGACCAATTCGGTCTTACTTGATGTTAATTATCATCATCATCATCATCATAATTAAGAAAAATTAAAGAAAAACAATTAAAAACATTTTATAAAAATGAATGGAAAAAATCACATGCAATCTCACTGTGCAAAGGGACTACATTTATTATATTTTATTAATGATGCATGCATGAATTATAATTAAGAAAAAATAAAGAAAATTAATTAAAAGGATTTTATAAAAAGGAATGGAAAAAATCACATGCAATCTCACTTTGCAAGGGGAATGCATTTATTATATTTTATTTAAAAATTGATGGAAAAGGGGAATTTGTGGAAAATGAAGGAGGCATTCATTGTTTTATTTTTATTTGTGGAAAAGTAAGGGAATTTAGGGTGAAACATATAGGAAGTAAGAGGAGATATTAGGAAATAGTCTAATATATACTTGAATGTTTGTTTAATACTTGCAATTTGTATAACTGTTTTCGCATGTTTGTGCATCGATGATGATTCCCATATTACACCAATGCATGAGATTTGATGAGAATAGAGATGTTTTGAGAGTTTTGGGCATGGGGGCCTCAATTGTTCAAACTGATGACTAAGGCTAGGAGGAGAGTCTTCTCGTTGTCCTCATTTTTCCATGCTTGGGTGCAAATTCTATTATAATGGTAATGGTTATTGGCGCACGGGATATACATATTCTTGTACCTTTTCAATATTGCGAATGTTGGTATGACATGGCACTAAAGAGCTTCATCTAACTCCTTATTTCAGTTATGCATTTGTTACAAGTATGCATTCACCCATTTGGTAATTGTTTATATTATTGAAAGACCAAGGAATACATGAGGGGATTCCGTAGTTTAATTGGAAAAGTTAGCTTGTTTGTCTTAAAGTGGGATATGTACCTTAAGGAGCTCATTACATATAAAATGCATTTCAAATTTCCTTTCAGAATTCTTGCTATAAATTGTTCTTCCTTTTATTAATCTAGTAGAAACTAGGCCCTATGAGAAGTCATTATATGAATTCCAAGGCTTCAAGTATGGAGCATTCATTTCAACATGAGCACCATGATTAAACTACAACAAAGGCCCTAAATAAGAATGTATCTTGAGCCCACACCAAGAATTGTTCTCAAAGTCATGGCTAGGGTTATTTAGCATCCAAGTGGAATACAAGTGCCATGATTAGGCTTTGTGTAGTGGAAATGGGTCTCAAGCCCAAAACATGGTCCAGGTTGGAAACAAGGGGCTTAATCCCTACATGAATCTTCTCAAGCTTAAGTGCCATGGTTAGGGGGGGAAACACTTGGGCCGTAGCCCCTAAATGTAACCTCATGAGCTTGATCACCATGAACAACACTCGAAAACAACAATGTGGGCACTTTTTAAGGGGTCTTTGGCATCAAAGTTGGATACGGATGCCATTATGAGGTTTCGCGCACCAAGGATGGGTTGTAGGTCCTTGATCATGGTCGAGGAAGGGAAAAACGTTCCTTGGGATATTTTTGAAAATTATCGATATCAAGATCCTTGAATGAGTCCTTGAATCAACACTCAAGACCTTTGTAGGGATTCCTTCCATGCCTTTGAGTGGGATACAAGCACCATGAGTAGGTTTTGTGTGATGGAAATGGGTCTTCAACCTTGAACATAGTCAAATTGGGGAAAGTAGGGCCTTAAGCCCTAATTGAACCTTATAAAGCTCAAGTGGCATGAGCAACACCTAGAAATTGTGACACGAACCCTCACTAGACAATCTTTGACATAGATATTGGACATGCATGGAATTAATATGTTTTAGACATCATATATAGGTCTCAAGGCCTTGACCATAATTGTGGTAGGGAAATAATAACCTCATCCCTTTTACCATGGTCAGGTGAGGGAAATAAAACCTCAATCCCTGAACATAGCTTCTTAGTCTCAAGTGGCATGAACACATCCTTCAACAACCACATGAGACCCTCCAGGGTATATTTAACCTACTATAGCTATGTGAGAATAATAAATCTAGGACTTGAGCCCCTAGAATGGTTCTCAAGTTATAACAAATGTCAAGGGATGAGAACACGGTCCTTAGACCGCAAACAAAGATTATAAAAATCAAGGACCATGAAAAAAACATGAAACCACACCTCTCTAGGGGGTATTCCTCATTTGATTTGGTTATGGAAGACATTAGAAGGTTTTATAGACCATGGATGAGATGTAAGGCCTTGATCATCATCAAAGAATCAAAACAAGTTCCTTATGATCCTTTTAAATCTTCTTAAGCTCAAGACTCTTGAACAAGTCCTCAAACAAGCACATAAGAAATTTGTAGGGGGTCTATGGCCTTTGAGTGAGATATAGGTGCCATGAATATATTTTGTGCATTAAAAATGAGTATCGGGAAATAAACATGGTCAAGAGGGAAACAATGTCCTTATTCCCTAGTTAAACTTTCTTGAGCCTAAGCACCATGAACAACACATAGAAACCATGACACAAGGCCTTTCTAGGGAGTCTTTCGCATTTGAGTTGAATATTGGTGCCATTGCAAGGTGTTGGGTCCTTAAACATAGTCAGGGAAGGGATCAAGAGCCTCCTATCATAAACCTTATTTCTTAGGCTCAAGCACCATGGACGATCCCTCAAACCACCACATATGATCACTTTACGCTATCAGTCGCCTTAAAGTGGGATATGTGCACCACGACTAGGTTAGTTGTGAACCAAGAATAGGTCTTTAGGTCTAATTAAGGTTATGGGAGGAAAACAAGGCCTTGTTCCCTAAATGAAATTTCTTAAACTCAGTTTCCATGAAAAACACCTACAACCCACAAAACATGCCCTCTTATGGGGATATTTTGACAGTGAGTGGTATACCAAAGGACATTATGATGTATACAATAAGATTTATGGTTCTTTGGGTCTTAAAAATGGTTAGGGAAGGATACCAAGGTCCTTAGGAATTTAACAAAGTTTATTAGGTTCAATTATCATGAAAGTTGTATCGAAACACCACATACGACCCTTTTATGGGATCCTTGGCCTCTAATTGGGATATGTCATTCATTTATTCTTTTTGGGCATCAATGATGGTTATAGGGACCTAATGGAAAATAAGGGCCTTACATAGGAAAATGAAGCTTCTAGGCTTCAAGTATAATGAACAAGGTCTCCAACCATGGCACATTCCCTCTCTATGGGTTATTTCACCTCTGAGTGATATCCTAAGCACCATTAAATAGTTTTACACAAAGAGGATGGGTCTATGGGCCTTGACTATAGCCAAGAGAGGAAAATAGGTTATCACTATAAGGAGAACACCTTCTAGTGGAGGTTTTTGTGGAGTTTTTTAGTGGAAACAAATTTGACAAAATTTTCAAAAAAAACTCAACTACAACATCCTCTATTGGTTGTAGAGGTTTTAGAGGATGTTCGATATAAGTAAAAAAAATTGGGTGGTGAGAGGTTTTTTTTTTTTGTTTTCTCTCCACTGCATTTCTTGTCAAAATGCATCGATATGGTATTGAAAAACTTGCACTGGTATGTTAATATAATAAAATGCGTTGGTATAGTAATAAAATAAAAGCATTACAGACCTGAATATAATAAAAAAATGCCCTAGTATGCTATTAACTATTGTGCATTGATTCCTCCTTTTTAATTGTATGCAGAGCACTAATGCTCTTATAATTACTATGCATCACTTCCACATTATTCTCTTATGATGCACCAGTGTGCTTTAGGATTTACCCACCCCAATGTGATTAAGTTATAGTTAGCACCGATGCGCTTTAGGATTAGTATGTCTTAGTCCAGTTAAGTTATAGTTATCCCTGGTGCGATAATTTTATTCAAAGAGATGATGCATTTAATATAGAATGTTTCTCAATGCTTCTATAATTAGTACGTACCGATATGTCGACAACATTATTTTTAGTATGCACCCGTGCATATAATTTAGTAAAGGCATGGATGCATAAATAATATTTAATTGCATGGTGCATATAATAAACAAATTGCATCGCGACAGTAAAAAAATTAACGCACCGATTAATATTTCAAACCTGAGTGTCATACAACTTTGAAACGATAAATATTATTGTATATTATATCGTTTATGGAATGGTGTGTTTTCTCAATTGTACATGTTGATGCATTAATATAATTAATATGTATCGGTGTGTATGACTTCTCAAAAGGAACCAATGTCTATATTATGGCTCTAGTGAGTTCAAAAAAATACAATGCATTGATATGTATATATTTTAATTCATTTTTTTTTAGAAATTTTCAATTAATTGTTTCAAAATAAAATATTTTTTTTATAATAATATTTTTTTATATTTATGTTATTTCATTTGAATATAATTATTGCATTAATGCCTTATCCAACCAATTAAACCTTTTTTATTTGTATCAATGTAAATCATCCACATATTATTTATTCAGGAACACAACATTTAACAACATTAGACAATGTAATGAAATAATAAACTGATTTTATTATATATGAATAAGAGACCCATTGTCATACAAAAAGGGACAATGCAAAGGTCTAGTATAATAATCAAATTGAAACCAATCTTTAATTGTTACACTTATTGGTAACACGTCCTCATGCAATTTGGACACTATGTCGAGTACATTAAACAAAATCCTTGATTTTCAGAGACAAGTATTTCAAAACACACAACTTGCAATAACATTCAATTATATTGATTGTCATTCATCAGTTGAACTATTGGCATTTCTCGATTTATGTGCATGCCTCATTTCTTCATCATTTGTAGGTGATATTGTACTTTTGTTTCTTAACATATTGTTTTCTTCATGATCGACTTATTTTTTATGTTATTCCCCTTCATCTTCCATCTACAAACATAGAAATAAACTGTAACAAGTATATATATATATATATATATATATATATATAGTAGAATATACATGATTTCATAAATAAATAAAAACACACCTTAGCACCAAGTATTTCATAAACAATACACATTCTTTCGAAGTCATGCTTCATGAATTCTCTCAAAATCTCAATTGAGTCTGCATTCCATACTTTGTTTTCTGCATGTTTAATACGACATGACAAATCATAGTCTATATAATCAGTATAAAGTTTTTTGGTGTTTTCATTAATTATAAAACAAGGAAATTTAAACAACACAATTACTTACAAATTGTTCAATTAAACTTTCATTCTTCAACATATACTCACAACCCATACTTAACCCATTTTTTTATCAATTCATAGGTTGGCTCCTCTTTATATGTTAGCACCTAGTAGAAGACATCCATGGACAAGTGTAAATTAATTATTTAAATATAAATATTAGAGCAAACATGGAATCTTAAGAAAGGCCAAAAACGTAAATACTCACAAAGTTTGTGATCAACCATTTTATTCCTCATCATCCTGTCCTATGTGACACATCGATTCTATTTGTTTTTCTTTTCTACAACAAAAGAATTTTAAATTAATATTTCACACAATACTTAAATTCAATGTACATAAAAGAATAAAAAAAAAAGATTACACACCTTTTATGCACATTGTAGTTGGGATGGATCCTTTTGCGATGAAATTATGTTCATTTCTTTTGACAACTTCTTCTTCACTTTTTTGGACACTCCTATTGACATGTCTTTATTTTCTCCTTGTTTGCCCCTTGGAATTTTCAAAATCTCTCTAGAAAAAAAAGATATAAAAATTATTATTAAAAAAAAAAAGATCTTGATGCATATACTAAGATAATTTTCACTGGGGCGTCAACAAAATTTACACACACCTGAGCGTCATACATACATATATGCATCGATATAGTATAACAACATTGTTGGGAAATTGAATTTTTTTTACAAACTTCTATTTTCAACAAGTGATTTATGAATTAAGAAAATCATGAATTCATAAGTACTATTTATTATGTATCATCGAGCATGGAATAAATTTGAAAAATGATGATTTCCATATAAAACATTGATTTTTCCATTTTAAACTCAACGGTGCGGTTTGTAATAAATGTGACCTGGTGTGTGTTTTGGTACAATGTGCATTGACAGATGCAGAAATTATTTTTAATAATATTTTGAATTGAAATAAAGTTGTGTTTTTACAAACAAATACACTTCAGTGCACTTATTGTGTAAAGAGTGCACTGGTCACCGCAAAGGAATTTTTTAAAAACAAAAAAATGACAATGACATGAAGGGTTAGGATCCAATGCAATGAGTGGTTTCATTGAAACAGATAGGAAATTCCCATATACAAATAACCAAACCCAATAAATAAATTGTGCTTAAAAAAAAATTCTTCTCGTGAAATGTAAAAGGAGAAAACAAAAGAATAATCAAGAAATTAGGGCTTCCAATACTGATGGTAAGTATAAAACCCTTTTTTTGTTTAGGAATTCACTGAAAATTGTTTGAATGAAATAAGAGAATGATCAAGATGATTAATAGAATGAAATCATATACCTAAAAATTCTTTTCTGTAGATTTCTACGCGATCTATAGTAGTCCCCCTCAAATTTGTCTCTTCAAAAAAATCCCACCCACTTGAAAACATTTGTTGATAAATATCTGTTATACAAACATCCTCTAATATTTGGAAAAAAATTAAACAATGAATATGGTTTTCCTTTAGAAACACAAAACTCAAATTCCCACTCATTTTGTTTGTTGTATATTTCTACAAATTGATGATAGACACCTGCACTATTTTTTTTTTCTTCAAAAGTTATCTTTTTCGATACACTATTATGTGCATAGCGTAGTGGTGCAATTTTAACAATGCACCGCAATCATATGCATAACACCTTGATTTATTTTTGTAGTTAATTTCAATGTATTGATAGTAAGCATGCATTATTTTTCTAACTTGATTCACTCAGTGTGATAGATAATTTGAATTGCACCGGGGAAGAATTTGATTAATAATCCATCGAGGTAGTGTGTAAGCAAGAAAACATTGTAAGAAAGTTACATTTTCATAATGCAAATGGAAACACATGTATTTAAAGTTTGAATATTTTTTCTCTTTGAAGGTAATAACGAAGGTCAGTCTTTGGTGCTTATCTCAATTAAACACACTCATACATTTTGTTTATACACATGCACTGGTGCATTTTCAAATGATAAAGAACATGAGTGGGGGAGAGAGGGAAGGGGATATAGTGAGTGAGAGAGGGAGGGGGAGAGAGGGTTTGATGTAAGAGAGAGAGAGAGAGAGAGAGAGAGAGAGAGAGAGAGAGAGAGGGAGAGGGAGAGAACGAGAGGGAAGGAGAAAGAGAGTGAGAGAGGGGTTGAGAATTAAATTAACATTTTCTATGTTCAAAGAGGATATTTTTAGGGATCGAGTAATGTTTTCATATTTTGTAAATCCATATTGAGATTTATTGTATAGCTAGGTGGAAGAAAAACAATGATATTGTAGAAAAACACAATGATTTTTTAAGTGTGTTGTCAGGGTTTAAAAGTTATTCAAAGTTATTTTTAAAGTTAGATTGTTCTATGCTACCTAAGATGGCGGTTTCTAGTTCAAATGCAGGAAATAAAGAATTATAATATCAAATGACTAATTCTTCGTATTCTAGCATCGCCTCATTACGTATTTTTGGAACTCCTTTAGGTTCTCTCACACCGATTGCAGTACATATAGATTTTATTGATAATTCATTTATCTCATTGAATTTATGTTATATATACATGTGTAGTTTAATAATTTTTCATTGAATTTTGCAAGATCAAGATACATGATCGAGTTCAGACGCTTAAGATATTCCTGCGGTCCCAAAATCCTGCAAGATCCTATTAAGAGAAAGACACCACAAGCATATGCTTGATGAAGATGGACAAATTATTTTCCCTACCAATCCTAACATGCCATATTCTGGCAACCATATTGGGTTAATGATATTACGCGATGAATTTGATCTCTTTTGTGTAGACAACCCCGTAGGGAATACGAAAAATATGTTTGAGTAATTGTACTTTTGGATTTTTAATGGAACAAATGTAAATGTATTTCTTAATTCAACATTTATTTTATAAAAGGGTTGGTTTCATGTTTATTATTGGGAAGAAAATGTCCATTCTTCAAATAAGTGTTTGGTATAATGTTTGAACATATTAAAATCATTGTGTTATTGATATTATCAATGTAATGTTTAATATTTTTACAATTAGGATTATGATGACGAGTAACCTATCTACCATCTACCTTTGCACCCCACTATGATTTCAAGTTGAAATCTTGGTTCTAAATGAAAAGATATCGGAGAGGAAGCATACCAAGAATGGTTGAAACAACGACATATTCAATTCCCTATACGTCATGAGTCACCAATTCAAAACCTCAATAGTAACACTAGTTCTTCACATGTTGGAGATGAAGGCAATGATTTAGTGGTTTTTATGGATGATTTCTTATAGGATACCTAGGCCATGGAGGGAATGTTGTTAGATGAACCATTCCAACAAAATAAACTAGGGGATGACGCTCATGTCGTAGTTACCTTATAGAAAAACCTAAAATATACTTCCACCACCCCTCTATTTGGTCTAGTACAAGAGTTTGCAAAGTATATCTAGCTAGGGACAACAATATTACCGTACAACTTGAATAAATGTATGGTATGTAAGACGCGTGTTTCACGACACTTTTGAGGTAACTAACCAATAAAAAAAAAGGGTAAGACACATAGTCTTCCTCATAAGATATTGAGGAACATTCTTATAATTCCAAGGATTCAAAGGCTCTTTCGTTATAAACAATTAGCCATGTAGTACGGGTGGTAGGAATCACATAGAAATGAGCCATGAGTTATGTGAATCCCATCATATTCAATATCCATGAAGTGTATAGAGGATACATGGCCTGATAAATTCAAGGATGAAGTATAGAGCCTCCAATTGATCATAGATATAGATGGAGTTAACCCATACTCCCTCCAAAACATCGACATTTGTTCTTGGCCAGTGGTAGTGATCAATAAAAATACCCCCCCATGGTTTTCCATGAAGAATGGACATCTTATGTTGGCTCTTATAGTCTCAGGTAGAAGACAAGTGAAGAGAATGAATGTTTACCTCCAATAATTGATCGATAAATTTAATCAATTATGGGAATGGATACATATATATGATGTATCAAGGTCCATGCCACTGGAGAGCTCTTTTATGTTGTATATCATGTGTGCATACACCAAGCACAATTATCTAAGACTAGGAGTTTTCTCTGGTAAGCATGCTCATCAGTTTGTTTATATTTTTAATTTTATTTGGCATACTTCATTTGGCGCAACTATATTTTTGACACTAACATGCTATGTATATGTTGACATCACAGTTATTGTAACAAAAGGGTATCATGGATGTAAATGTTGTGGACCTTCTATAAAGGCTAGGTGGTCCAATGTCCTATGGAAGTTGTTGTACAATTGTTCGAGGATATTCCTCCCAGAATACCACCCTTATAAAAGAGTTGCATCTTATTTCAATGGTATAATAGAGAGAACATGGTGACCTGAAATAATGACACCTATAGGTTGGAATAGGGCATATGACATAGAGAAGGGGAAGCAAATGTAAAAATTCTTTGATTTAAACGGAGAACCTATGTTCAATGATCTTGAATGTTTTGGCACCTATGTTGAGAAAATGACCATTGGGATGCAAAGAGAATCTGTATTTTATGAGCTCCCATATTGGGAGCATATTAATATTGGCCACTTACTAGATCCCATGCATATATTTAAAAATGTTTCATATTCTTTATAGAGACACATATCATGGAATAAAAGTGATACAATGGCTCTCAGGAGAGATATTATTGCTTCAAATACTAAAAAGATACATTGGCCAAGAAACAAAACTAGAGGAGAGGTTGGTCCCTCTTGGTCTTTTAAAGAAGAAGATGTTCCATGGATTTTGAAGAATTATGATATTTCTATGGAAAAGCATGTTATATTGGGTGTGAATGAACCTTATTTATATGGTTCGAATCTACGATGTTGCTTCACTGTAGATGAGAATTTTTGGGGGTTGAAATCACATGATCATATGAACCTTATAAGGGTATGCATATTGAATACATGATTCTTCTAGTTCTATATCGATGTCGGTAAAAATATGCTATGAACTCACAATTTTATGAAAATTAATGATGTGAGTGTCTATTTTGTAGTGTCATTATATTTTGTTTGAGTGTGGTTGTGTGAACCATGACTTCCTCCATGACCTATGATGTGTCATATTGAAATTATATTGATTTTTACATTGGATCACATCAAGGGATAGTTGAGATTGTTTGTATGTTTGAGAAGGAAATACCCATGAGTTTTATGGACTTACAAGTCCATCTTCTAATTCACCTACCTAATGAGGCTGAATTAGCTAGGGTTCTCTCATGTCATTGGGTTTTCTTCTTAGAGAGGTACATGAAAAAATTGAAGAGTTTTTTTCGACAAAGGAAAAAACCAAAGGGCTCTATGGCAGAGGGGTACATAGTATACGAGTCGTTCTATTATGCAAGTGAATACATCAAGCAAATTGATGAAAAAAAGAGATAGTCATTCAGGATGACCATCAATATGAGGAAAAAGGGAAGGGGAGTTACTCCAAACAAATGAGAAAATGCACTTGATAAAGAGTAAGCTAGTTAAATTTTGTCGATTTAGTACAAAGAAATTGTTTACATTGAATCTGATAATATGTTTTTCAACCCATGCTATTTATTTTGAATTATTTTTTACATCAACGAATTCAAAAAATTTGATGTCATAAATAAATTCGTTCTTTAAGTTGATAACATATATTTGATATCATGCTATTCATTTTGAATTTTTGTATACATCAATGAATTTTGAAATGGATGCCATCAATAAAAAAATTATTTATAACGCGAAGGAAATATAACCATGGGTTAGTATGTATAAAGAGAAAATAAGGAAATGGGATAGTGACAGGAAAGCATTTAGACGGTTGAATGGTAGAAGCATGCCTTATCCTAATCATTTAAAGGAAAATATACCAAAAATATGTCCCAACAATTGGGTGGTTGACTAGATACAAGAGAAATATGCGGTGTCTGGTCATAACCCATGTGGAGAAGATTTGTATGCACTAAAAATAGGGATTAGGTGAAAAAACTATGTAAAAACCTCTCTAATTACCAAATTCTATTAATAATATTACACATTTGAATTATAAGATGTATTTTTTTTTTATTAATTCTTTAGTTATTAGACATATGACACCGCCCTTTGTTCACATTTTTACAGGTGCATTTTTTCTCATCTATGTGTACATATGGACATATTTTTTTCATTGAATATGTTGATAATGGCCACATCATAAAAGATTGTGGAGGGAGGTCAAGTTTGACCAATCTAGTCATGCTATCCAACATGATGAAAACCTGATAGAGGGGAAGTTATGTTACATTGGAAAGATACAAGAGATCATGCAAGTGGAATTCTCATCATTTCAATGTGTTATTTTTAGTTTCTAGTGGTGTGATACCTTAAACCGAAGAAATTTAAAGGAATATCATTATAGTGGGATAGTATGTATTAAATCTAAACAAATGTGGGTTGAAAGCAAGGAGCCTTATGTTTTCCCAAAACATTGCAACCAAGTGTTTGTTTACCCATATGTGTTAGATGGGGATTGGTGGTTCGTATTGAGATATGATCTGAGATCTAAACATGTTTTGGAGAACAACAATGTTAAAATTCCAAGCGAGGAAGATAATCAAGGTGATGGCAACAAAGACTGATTTCATGTAAATGATTTGTTTGGAAATTTATATTGTGAATGCATCATTTTATTATGGGTATCTATAATAAACAATTGTTTTTCCTTCATTTTATAATTATGTTGGATATGAAAATTTAACAACCATTTACAAACACTATATTTAAAATACATTAAATAAACATACAAGCATAAGATTTGGTTTTGATATATTTTTATTGTCATATTTATTGTGTATTATAGCAAATTTATGTTGTATTGTATTAAAATATGTTTATGCTAACGTTTGAATTACTAATATTTAATTGAGATATCACAAATTTGGTGGCATACAATAGTAAAGCTTTATTTTAAATTATATTTTATTTAAC